>PVJX010007382.1:0-71376 GCA_004027295.1 Dolichotis patagonum | reverse complement strand
GAGAATGGTCTCAAGTCATGTCCATTTATTTATAAATATCTCAATGTGATCATTCTTTATAGCTGAGTAGTACTCCATTGTATAAAAATGCCACAACTTTTTTATCCATTCCTCAGTTGATGGGCACTTAGGTTGTTTCCAGGATCTGGCTATTACAAATTGTGCTGCTATAAACATGGGTGCACATATATCACTGTGGGATGATGTTTTCAGTTCTTCTGGGAATATGCCCAGAAGTGGAATAGCTGGGTTAGGGTTAGGTGAATGGCAAATAAATACATGAAGAAATGTTCATCGTCATTAGTCATGAGACAAATGCAAATTAAAACCACACTGAGATTCCATCTCACTCCAGAAAGAATGTCCAGGATAGAAAACACTACCAACAACAAGTGTTGGAGAGGCTGTGGGGGAACAGGAACTCTTCTGCACTGTTTGTGGGAGTTGTAGACTGGTGCAACCACTGTGGAGGTCAGTCTGGAGAGTCCTCATAAAGCTGGGTTTGGAAGTCCCATTTGACCTAGATCTTGTATCTTATACCCTAATTGAAGTCATTTATTATTTCTAGAAGCTCTTATAGAAAACTCTATAGGGTTGTTTACATAATGAAGTTGGTTATAGGCTCAGTTTTATGTTTTCCTTTCCACTTTGGTTTTCTTATTGCACTGGTTAAAAAATCTCCAGTGCAGTACTGAGTAGTAGTGGTAATGACAGATTTCCTTGCTTTCTCAATGTAATGAGAAAACATTCAATCTTTGGATATACATTCTGTGGAGTATCTCTCACTGTAGATCACAACTACGACCCTCTTCAACTGGAAGAAGACAGATCACTCTTCACACCTTCCCCTCTCATGGTGTTACAGGCAACTGAGCCAGTTAGAAATATTATAGGCAGTCAGACAGGGCTAGGCCCTCGAAGAAGCTGGCACAGAGGACCAGATGTCTGATGACCTTGGAGGAGACCCACCCCTCTTGCTGTGGGCCAGATCTCAAAACAGAGGAAATGGGCCAGCTCTCAAGACAAAGAATCAAACATGCATCTACATCCTGGGGGTTGATATTCTAATTATAATGTTCCCTGTCACCCTGGAGCCAGTATCCCATCCCTCTAGGGTAAAGGTCACAACCCCAAGAATGCTCGCTTTCTATGTAACTTGCCTTCCCATTTGGTCCTAATGTAATCAATTTTACCTGAACTATTGATTTTATTGGCTAATGATAGTTATGTCCCACCTCATGCCCATCTGCCTTGTGAGCTCCCAGTCTTCCCCCACCTTGAATCCATGCTTTTACTCTATAAAAGTCTCTAGAAAAGACAGAGTCCTGGGCAACCCGCTCGGGGGACCCCCTTCTGTCTCTCTCCAGAAGGAAGCTTTCTCTCAATAAATATATTCTACTCTTTACCTCTGTTGTTCTTAAAATTCATTCTTCGATTTTAGAGAAAACAAGCTCATAGACATAGTAGGTCAGGAGTTTCATTCTCCCATATCAATGGCAGCTAGGGGTACTCTTTAGAGGGGGAAATATACAAATAGCTAAGTTAGGTAGAAATATCATAGGCATTCAGACAGGACTGGTGCCTGGAGAGAGATCATGACCCATTTTCCCATCTGGAGTGGTATTCCATCCTTATATAACTTAGGCTGGCAGTGTTTAGCCCAATAATTTCCTTACATGAGGTTGAGGACTCAGCACAGGACTCAAGTTATCTAAGGTGGAGGCATTACTTCCTTGAGCCATAATAGTTTCTAGAATCAAAGGAAGAGAATTATCTATTCTTCTTTATATTTGTGGATGTGCACTGCACACTGTATGTAGGAGTGGTACTGCATATGGGAGAAAGAATTACCAACAGTCAAAGAATATAGAAAATAAATGTGTCTACACCACAAGCAGTAGCACGTGAATCCAAAGGAAGACTTCATCACGGAAGATATAACTAAACAGACAAGGAAATGATGCAGAAGTCTCCAGAAGAAAGTCATTGTAAGTAAGATAAATTGTACAATATGATTCAAATATGAGTGGCCACTTATCAAAGCATTAGTGTCCATGAAAAGGTTCCAAACATAAATCCAGGAGACTAACAATGATATTGGAAGTATGGGCTATTAAAGTGATCAGTGTGAGGACATAATTTCAGAAATAGAATACAATGATGCCTCCAAAAAGCAGTTACTCAGATATCATGAAAGTGGATCCAACAGCTGCTAGCTGGTGCAAAAGACTAAGGGGAACTGGAATGAGTGAAAAAATAGAAGATAACATGAATGGCATAAAAAAAACCTGTTATAAAAAATCAAGGCAGAAAACTTCCCAACTATAGGGAAAGAAATATACATATATATAAGAGAGGCATGCAGAGCACAAGGCAGCCCAGATTAAAAGAGAAATTTTTTATTTTTTATACCACATAGTACTTACACTGCCAGATGTTAATCACATGTACAAAATCCTAGCAGCTGTTATTGAAAGCAACACATTTCATGTAAAGGTGAATCCATAAGAATTACACTAGACTTCTCAACACAGATAGGAAGATCGGGGTGCTGCAAGAAAGTATTTCAAATCCTATGAAATAACAACTTCCTAATCCAAGTTGTGTACACTGAAAAATATTCCTTAACATTTGATAAGAAGTGGTAGCTCTAAAACTAGGACCACCTTGAGAAATGCATTACTTTTTAAAAGAGTTACAAAATTTTTTCAAGGATTCTATAATAAAACAGTGAAGCCAGCAAATACAGTAAATAAAAAGAAAGAATATAAAGAAATAACTAAGGAAACCAGACACAGGCATACAATGTAATGACTGGAACAATTCTATACCATTCAGCAGTAACTCTCAATACAAAAATACTCCATTTCCCAATCAAAAGACATAGCTTGATACAATGGATTAAGAATCAAAATCCAAGCATATGTAGTAAGCAAGAAGCACATTTATTTAAAAGTGAAATTCACAGATTAAAAATCAAAGTATAAAAAATAATATTCCATGCAACTAGAAAGTGGAAGAGACCAGGAATTGACATCCTGATTTCAGATAAATTCAATTTCAAGCCAAAACTAATTAGAATACATTTTTAAAAATCACTAAATTGGTTAAGGATATAGTTGAACATGAAGAGATGTCAATTATGAATACTTATGCACCAAACAGTGGTGTGCCAACCTCTCTAAAACAAACGTTATTGGACATGAAACATCAAATACACATCAATACAATGTTAGTGAGGAAATTCAATAATCCACTGCCACAAGTGGACATATCAACCTGACAAAAAAGTAACAAAGAAATATCAGAGTTGAAGGAACTTTTGAACAACAAGAACTACCAGGTTCTTTTGAACAACAGAACCTGGTAGATATCTACAGTGACCACCCAATGACAACAGTATGTGCATTCTTTTCATCAACACATGGCCATATAGTAGTCCAGAAAGCATTACTATGTAAATACAATCTAATCAAAATTGTTGCATGCAGGTTATCAGATCATAGGGTAATGAAACTAGAAATCATTGTCAAAAATGTATAGAAACTGTAAAAAAAATCCATGGAAATTAAAGACATACTAACTTGCACAGATAATGAGTCTCAAAAGAAGTTAAAGAATACATTAGACAGTTTCTAGAGTCAAATTACAATACCAATACAACATAAGAGAACCAATAAGATGCAATGAAAGTAGTACTAAGAGGGAAGAATTTAAGGAGCTAACCACCACATGAGAAAAACCAAGTGCACTCACATAAATAATAATGCATAAATATGGAAAAACAGGAGAAATCCAAACCCAAGAGTCTGATGAGAAAATTGTAGAGGCAAAATAGTAACATACTCAGCCACCTTATCTTTGACAAAAAGTTCAAACATGTTCATTGGAAGAAAGATAGCCTCTTCAATAAATGGTACTGGAACAATTTGCTCTCTACATCCCAAAAACTAAAACTAGACTGAAATTTATCACCACACACTAAACTAAAGTCAAAATGGATCAAAGATCTAAATATTAAAACAGAAACACTAAATCTACTAGAAAAGAAAGTAGGTAAAAATATTAAAGACATAAGGGTAGGCAAAGACTTCATGAACAAAACAGCACAGAAAATACTACAAAGAATCAACAACTGATCTCTCATCTTCTTAAAAAGCTTATGCACATCAAAAGAAATCATCAACAGAGTGAAAAAACAACCCAGAGTGGGAAAAATTTTAGTCAACTGTCCCTTGGACAAAAGACTTTTATCTAGATCATATAAAAGATTAAAAGAAATCATACCCCTCCAAATTCAAAGGCCCAATTCAAATATGGGCAGCTGAGATGAATACACACTTTACAGATGAAGAAATATGAATGGCAAATAAATACATGAAAATATGTTTGACATTAGTGGCCATCTGAGAGTTGCACATTAAAATAGTACTGAAATTCTATCTTACCCTCATAAGAATGGCTATTATCCAGAAATAACAATTGCTGGTGGGGCTGTGGAGAAAAGGAAGCCATTCTCTACTGTTGATGGGAATGTAGACTGGTGCAACCACTATGGAAATCAATGTAGAGATTCTTCAAAAATTAGGATTGCAAGTCCCATTTGATCCAGGTATTCCATGTCTGAATATTTTCCCAGAAGAATTAAAACATCATAACACAGCGATATATGTGCATCTATGTTTATAGCAGCACATTTTATAATAGCTAAAACTTCAAAACAATTCAAATGTCCATTAACCAAGGAATGAACAAAAAATATGGTATTTTTATACAATGGAATACTACTCAGCATCAAAGAAGGATAAACTTAAGACATATAGGAAAATGGATTCAACTTGAGGCCATATTCGTAAGTGAAATAAATCTGACTTGCACGTGTAAACATCGTATTGGCTCCCTAGTGTGAGAAGTTGGAAGAAATATGTATATTTATACTATATATAATATATAGTATATATATATATTAGTTAAGATATTTATACTACTTATTTCTCTCAGTTCATTGAAGAGAAATGTTTGTGATAATATTATTTGGACAATCAAATGCAGATATCTTGTACTCTGAGTAACTGATTTGAAGATAACAATATGCAATATATTAGCAATTGTTGTCTTGTAATTATTGTGTTGTGAAATTTTGTTTCATTTATTCTCATTAAAATAAAAAAGTAACATATTAAGACCCATCTTCATTATACAGTTTAGAAATAACTTCCTTAAAATACTCTTGACTGCATACTGTATATATATATTATGGTCTATTTTTCTTTATATATTTATTTTTTAACACATTTATTTATAATAAACTTAATAATAAGCTTAAAATTATCCAAATGGATCAAGTCATCAAGCTGAAATTTCTTTTACCATTTCTTTGTTCGAACATAGAAATGTACATTCTATCTATAATTCCTCAGTTTGCACACAATTGAATAAATGACCTATTAACAGGTATATAACTCAGACATTAAATGAAATATAAATATTAGACTTGTCATCATTGTTTTTGCCATGAATAATTTCATTGCAGTGTTTCCTTAACAGTGTTGTATTTCCATTATTCTTTTTGTACTTAAGTATACAGAGAACCCACTTGATTATGAAAGCACAAGGGAGCTAAAAGTATAGATGCTAACATTAATGAAGGCAGCTGGTATAGTCATATTAGTGAAACGAAAAATAGATCTCTGAGCAGACTTTCTTACTAGGAACAGAAGTCTTTACTTGAGGAAGGTATGAATGCATCATGAGCCTGTAATAATTCTATGCATTTATGGACCTGAAAAGAGCTAAAAGAAAGAGAAAGAAAGAAAGAAAGAAAGAAAGAAAGAAAGAAAGAAAGAAAGAAGATTGATAGAATAACATGAGAAACATAGTACTAGAGTAAGAGATTTCATGGTCTGTCTTTTATTTTGCGGTTGTTGTTTTGTTTTGTTTTTATTTGAGGATGGTCTTGTTTTGTAGTTCAGGCTGGTACTCAATCCTCTATGTCATCCAGACTGGCCTTAAAATAAAGGTAATCCTCCTGTCTCAGTATCTGCAGTGCTAGGATTATAGGCATGTATCACCAACCTGGCTCCTCTCTCAAATTATTAGAATAAAACAAAATTACAAGGCATCCCAAAATAACAACATGACATTATTTACTGCTTTTAAGTGTACATGAAAAATATTTTCTTTTTTATTGGTGTGTCGTCTGATGAATTTCCCCCTCTTTTACTCCTTCTACTCATTCCTATTCCCTTCCTCTTCTCCAATTATTCAAACTATGATTCAAACATAGATTCAAACTATGAACACAAAACAAATCTGAATGCAATTAGGTAGATTTAAAATGTACAAAGTATTTTTCAAGTCAAAAAGGAAATAAGTTAAAAACTGACAATGAGATATCAATAACAACCGTACAGACTGCAAAAGGACACAGGGAAGCCATTTGGAGCATGGATCAGGGTGAGCAAGGAAGGAAACTAACCCTCCAGCCTGTGAGTCAGCTGACATGCAGGCTGAGGACAAAAGACAGACCCCCCCACACACCTTGCGCAACAGCTGATTCAGAGGAACTGACCGTCTGACTGACTTGCAAGCCTAAAGCTGAGTAGCTATTTAGAGGGTGACATTTATAACTATTGTAGATACCCTATTATCTTATCACTATTTTTATTCATTTAATTGTTCTCTTTTATTCCCTTTAAAATTGAAGAGAAAAAAACTGAAAGAGTTAGTGTAATCTGAAATGTACAGTAGGTATTGTGAAGGTGAAAGGAGAGGAAATTTCTAAAAAGGGAAGGTGGTAGTCATTGTTAATTTCCTATTATCTTGTTTGGAAATCCCATATCATTTTCATTGCTTTGTTTGGTTTGGTTTTATTCTCTTTTGTTTTGTTAGATTGTTATGTCTGATGGGGTGGGCAGCTATTTTGAAGACAAGAAGATACATTATAAGCCATTGTTGATTTCCTATTGTTTGTTTTTGAAGTCCTGCATCACTTTCATTGTTTTGATTGGCTTGATTATGTTCTGTTTGTTTTGATTTTATTATGTCTTATGGTATGGACAGCTATTTTAAAGATAACATGAGGCATTATGGTAGCCATTGTTGATTTTCTATTTTTGGAGTCCTGTATTGCTCTCATTGTCTTGTTTTGATTGGCTTTATTCTGTTTCATTTTGTTTGGTTTTGTTGTCTTTAAAACTAAAAAATGACACAGGAATACGGTATGATTAGAAACAAGCAAATTTAGTTCAGTAATTTTGATAAAATGAACACATTTTCTGAATGAAAAAACTAAAGTTCTCAGAAGAAGCTGACAAGCTAATAAGCAATCCACCTATTAAATAAATGAGGTAAGACCTCTCCACTAACTTTAGGCTCACATGCTTTCACTAGGGAATTTTACCAAACATTTAAGTAAGAAATAATACTCATTTTACACAAAGCCTCCTAAAATATTTAGGATAAGGAAATATTTCCCAACTCATCCTTCCAGGGTAATATGACTCAACTTTTAAAATTGAAGGCAAATATCTGGTTGTGGTGGTATAGGCCTGTAATCTCAACCCGTGGGAAGCTGAGGCAGGAGACTGGGGTGAGTTTGAGAACATCCTGAGCTGCACAGTAGCTCAATCCAGAATGAACTGCCCAGCATGATCCTGATTTTTAAAAAAGACAAAAAGTTCTTAGAAAATTAATCTACAAACCAATATCCTCTAGGAAAATACATACAAAAACTCTTAAAATTAAAAAAAAATCTTTTCCAGGGCCAGAGATTTAGCTCAGTGGCATAAGCATGTGCCTAGCAAGCGTGAGGTCATGAGTTCAATCCCTGGTATCAGAATAAATAAATAAATAAATAAATAATAAAAATAAAAAATAAAACATCATTCCCAGTAATGTGAAAAGTATACAATGATCAAGTGGGAATTATCCTGAGATTATAAGGGGGATCAGCATTTGAAAGCCAATCAGGGGAGTTCACCATGATGTGGAGAGTCATGGTTAATTTACCAGAGTTTCCTTAGAGGCCATACTGCAGCTGAGGGCCAAGCTAGTAGAAGAGCATCAAATTTCTACCTTGTGAGATACACACAAAAACTACGCATACACTGCTAGCTCCTCTAATAGCTTAACACAGCTCCATCCAATTATCTTAGTGGAAGACCTCTAAATGATATAGGAGAATAAAAATTCCAAGCTGCTAGATGTCCAAAATGCCAAATCTGTGTTCTCTAAAATCAAGGAATGAATTCAAGGAACAGTGAAAATTAAGAGAAGAAGGCTTTATTGAGAGGAAAAAAAGCTTCTTTCTAAGCTATAGAGAATAGGACCAGGAAAGTGGGTCACCCTGCTTAACACATCTCAACATCATCTATTTACAATCCCAATATAGAGTCGAAAAATACATACATGTTATTCAGGTCCTCTTGGCCATGAACTGTTCAATCTCTATGTGTTTGTTAGTTTTACTCAGAAGGACTACTAGCAATGCCAAGTGACTGGACTATGTCAAACAAAAACAGGATCTTCAAACAATACCTGCTATCTTTTCAGCTGAGATGGGTGCACAATAGGACCACTGTGAACTGATGAAAGTGTTCCTAGGATGAACGATGCTGAAAGACCCCCCTCATCACATTAAAATCAAATATATGTAAAATTCTCAACATTTCACCTTGGGATGGGATCTTCTCTTGGACTCGTCTGCTGCTCTTGCAGTGAACTGATTCTTCTTTTTCTATATTCAATCAATATATTAAATTATTTTTATCACCTGCAGTAGCAGCCTTAAATGTACTGTGCACTGAATGGAATTTTTTTAAAAATCTAAAGAAGAAATGGATAATTCTCTTCCTTTTTCAAATCCATCTTATTCAAAGATGAAAAGGAAGGAAAAGAAGAAGAGGAAGAGGAGGGGAGGAGTAGGAAGAAGAAGAAGAGGAAGAAACTATAACAAAATTACAAAGTACGACAATCAGGGGGCAGCAATGGTACATACATTGCACATTGTCATGCCCAAATCATTCACCAAGAGCACAGATACCTGCATTCAATTGTTTGAACAATACCAGCAGAAATCTTTCTCTTCAGCTAACTCAGAGAAATCAGTAGTATAACCATCAACTATTTTATACACATATACATAGACATATACATATGATTTTTCTTTCAGCTTCTCACACTAATGAAACAATACAATGTTAACATGTATCTTATTTATTTCACTATGTTTTCAAGATGTACCCATTTCTCTAAAAAAAAACTGTCCAATTTAGCATTCTTTATGGCTGAGCAGTACTCCATTGTATAAAACTAGCACATCTTTTTTATCCATTGCTCAGTCAGTGGACATTTAGGTTGTTTCCAAGATCTGGATATTATAAACTGTGCTGCTGTACACATGGGTGCACATGTATCACTATGGTATGATGTTTTTAAATTATTTTGGGAAGAACCCCCTAAGTGGAAAACCTAGGTTGAATGGTACCCCCAATCCTAGTTGTTTCAGGAATCTCCACACTGATTTCCACAGTGGTTGCACCAGTCTGCATTCCTCCACAGTGGAAAAGGGTTCCTTTTTCCCCACAGGCCCTCCAACATTTGTTATTGGTTGATTTCTTGATACTATCCATTCTTTCTGGGCTGAAGTGAAATCTGTACTGTTTTAATTTTCATCTCTCAAATGACCAGTGATGTTGAACATTTTTCACGTATTTATTTGCTGTTCATAGTTCTTCATCTGAGAAGTATGTATTCATCTCAGATGTCCATGTCTGCATTGGGTCTTTAAATCTGGGAGGACTGGTTTTTTAGTTCTTTATATGTTCTCGATAGTAATCCTTTGTCTTAGGAACAGCTGGCAAACATTTTCTCCCACATTGTGTGTTGTCTCTTCATTCCGTTGGTGGTTTCTCTTGCTGCGCAAACGCTTCTCAGTAGGGTAAGATCCCTGTTGTTGATTCTTTGTGATAATTGCTCTGCAATCAGAGTTTTGTTCATAAAGTCTTGTCCTACACCAGTGTCTTCAAGAGCAAAGTATAAAGTGGTAGAATTGCAAAAATGAGACCAGAGACCAAGAAGCAAGCCCTCCCTGTGAACCAGAACCATGTGCAGGCTGCTGGCAGTGGAGGAAAAGCCAGATCCCAGCCCCTTCTGTGCATGGGCTGGCAAACAAGAGTCAATCCCCTATCCCATAAGCAACAGCTGATCTGGTGCAACATTGGCTGTGATGATAGCTACTGTGGTGAAATGCAGTTTGAAGTTTGTGGTGTTTTAGTGTTTCATTGACTTTGCAGGTGTAGAGCTAGTGGTCCAATCACCTAGTCAGAGGATGGCAATACACAATGTGGTATCTAGGAAGGATCTCCTTCTGAGGGTGATAACTATTGTTAATTACTTATTGTCTCATTTTGAAGTCCTGTATCATTTGTTCTGTTTTGTTTTGTTTGATTATGTTAAATCTGATGGCAACTTCAGCTGTTTCAAAGATAGCAAGATAGCTTATGGTAGCCATTTTGGATTTGTTATTGTCTTGTTTCAAAGTCCTTCATTGCATTCATTGTTTTGTTTTTGTTGGTTTTATTCTGTTCTGTTTGATTTTCACTGTGTCTGAGGGTATCTGCAACTATTTTGAGGACAGCAAGAGGCATTATTGTTGATTTCATATTGTTTTGAAGTCCTGTGTCACTTACACTGATCTGTTTTTGGTTGGTTTTATCCTATTTAAAATTTAAAAAATGAGGCCAAGGAAAGGAAACTGAGGCAGAACAGGCTTGACTTTTCCTTTAGAGTGTAGAGGATCAGACCAGTTTGTCTCAGTGAAATCTGCCCTCCATTTATCAAGAATGGCCACCAACTTTGCATCATTTAAATGGTAGAAGGAGTCCTGTGGTTTATTAATAGGCATATATATATATATTCTTTAGTACTAAGATAGGATTAAAACCCACAGCAGTCACAAGTCACACATTTTAAGCAAGTCTAAATGTAGCATATATAAAACAGAAATATAAGATCTTATTCACAAGAGCTAAACCTCCCTTTAAGAACATTACAAAGTGATTTATTAATGGCACAAATAATGGCAAACAAGAATGACAAATATGATTACCTAATGTAATTCAGCAACTAAGAATGAAAAATAAAATCTTACCTCCTGTTAATCATTTGTTATAGAAAAATCAAAAGTATTGTGTTCTATCACCAGTAGCTTTTTGGGCTTCAGAAAGGTAGAGTTTGAGATTCCACAGAAGGAAGGCTATCAAGGGCAAGGGAGATGGACAGTTCTCTATTGGAGTATAGACAGAGGTATGGGAGAAGGGGAGAAGAAGAAAGGAGAGTTTCTCATTGGAACAGACAGGTAACTGTAGCACCTAGTGTGACAAAAGGAGCAGCTTTAGACCTCTACTGAAAGTTTTCAGTTAATGTCAAGGCCATAAGGGACATGTGTGAGAGGCCAATTGCAGTTGTCACCATGAATAGTCAATTACCAAGAGGAGCCAGTAACCCCATGGAGTGCCCAACCATGAGTAGCACTAGGTTTATAGCACAGAAGGAGAAGTGAGCCTTTTTTCCCAAGGAATAAGAGAAGAGAGCAAAACTGAGAAGTTATTAGAAGTCCAGAAGGGGAGCTAGACTTCAAGGAAGAAGGGGGTTTTGGCAGAGAGGGGTTAAGTTTCAGGCAGACAAAGTTGTGGATTCAAAAGCCATAGCTTTGGGAGGTTGAAAACTGCTGCCTGCCCAATGAGATGGGAGCGAGTCCTACAGGCTCAGAGAGTGTTACAAGCCCAATAGGGTCGTGAGCTTACCCAATCTGAAGCAGTCAGCGTGGTGGGATCTGGGGAGCTGCCTGACTACAGATGGTCTTAGAGGCTGAGTTAGTGAGAAAAAGAGGGAGACAGACAGAGGGAGACTCACCCAATGTGAAATGGTCAGCAGGATCAGACATGGAAGAAGTACCTGGAGCTATATTGACCATGATCTGTGGATGTTGCCAGGTGGTCTCAACTGAGGTGGAGGTTCAAGAGAGCTTAAACCCTTCCAAAGAGAGCTAGTCTCCCTTCCTGGGTCTTGGCACCAAAATGTGAGATATAGGTGCACAGGAAGAGAAACTATCAGAGACGCTTAGGTTTGTGTAAAGGCAAAATGGTCTGGAATTCATTTTGCCTGGTGTAAGCAGAAAGCATGATAAGACTGTCCTGAACAAAGAGAAGTGTGTTTCATTTCTAGGGATAGAGAGAAGGCAGGGGACATTAGGCAGGAAGATTTCATTGAATATCTGCGGTTAAAGTTTTCTGGAAATCTTGCAACTCAGTGGGCTGAGTCCCTTGAAATGCCCGTTTTAATTTTTTAGTGTCTCTACATGTCTCCAGGACCAGCAAAATTGCTTGTTCTATCTCACCTCCTTTCCTGAGTTTGTCAATGACAGCTCAGTGCTGAGCTGAGTTAACTAACTGCAGAGAGTAGTGCTTTTGCTGACATGCAGGATGGGGACTGGGAGAGTCAGGTCAGGTTGGAGATTTCCACATTCATGATCTTCCCCTACACTGCGGGACTGATTCTTAAATAGGACACTGACCATGAAACTTTCTGAACACACAAGAGACTTCATTTCAGGAAGAGCACACTGAGTCCATCAGAAATCAGCTCTGAGGGGCAGCTCTGGAAAGCGAGGAGTAAACTGTTTAAGTGGAATTATTTTTAGGCTAGGTCAGGTTGACATCAGAGAAGAGAGCCTTGTCCAGAAGTTTCCGTGTGACAGTCTATCACTTGCGCACTACCCAGGCAGGCTAATGTTTACTTCCTCCCACTCTGAAAAGAGGGAGGGTAGTGGAGTGGCAGCCAATAAGCGAGGAGGAGGCGGCTGCGTGAACTGTCCAATCAGATGGTGCGGGGTGGGCGGGCACTTCCGGTGTTCTGACTCCCTGTCTACAGCCCAGTGCTGAGAGAATCTCGAATGGCTAGACGACTTCTGGGACCTCTGCCGCCTGCAGGACGCGTGGGAAGGATTCGAGGAGAGCGGGAAGCCTCGCAATGGTGATGGTGTGGGACCGAAGGCGGGGAAGGGATGGAGTCGGGCTGAGGTCTGAAAGGAAGCGGGCAAAGCCAGCTCTGGGGAGCTGCAGCCTCCCTGCCGAGCTCCAGACCCCGAGGTCCTCCTGGGCTCTGGTGCTTTTGCCAGTTTTCCCCTCGGCTGGGTTCAGGGTCACCGCCGTGTTCCGTGAGTCCTGTCCCCACTGTGACACTACTCGCTCACAGTGCCGTGTCGTGTGGCCCCAGTGTAACAGTAAAGTTCTGACCAAGAACTGAGGGGCGCCCAGGTTTGGAGGCGAGAATCAGCTTTATTTACAGCAGCGAACCCGACTGGCACTATTACCAAGGAAATGGGCCCCGAAGGCTCGAGGAGGGAGGTTTTTGTGGGGTTGCAAGAAGCGAAAGTACAGAAGCAGACTGGCTTGTCATTTAGAGATTTTTTCTAATGTACATCATGGTGACCAGCAGATTTTGGGAAACGAGAATTTAATTGTGTAACAAAATGAAGTACACAGGCGGTTCCTAGGGCAACAGAAACTGAAGTATCCTGGCAGTTTACATCGCTAGGGAACCAACACCGTTTTATGGACCTAGGAGTTAGTTTCAGTTGTACCAGCACAGTGTCAGCAGTCTGGGGAGAGCAGATGCTTTGGGAAGACCCCAATTCAGATTTTGCTTGGAGCTGGGTACTTATATGATAAATATAGTTATAGAAAGCATTTAAATTAAAGAATTCCTATCATAGTGTTTCATCAAACCGGAGTCTGTGCATAATTAGCCTGATATTCAGATCGCCTCCTCCAATTTTATTTTACGTGTGATTTTTCTTTGCATATGTAGCAAACTTTTTAAAAAAATTATTGGGACTAGCATACGACAATTTTAAAGAATTCTTAATCTGTGTGGATTGTGAGATCATTCCTAGGTGTCAGTAATGTCTGTGCTTTACAGTGAAAAATGAGGAAGTATTTATTTATTTATTTATTTTTCTTTTGGTACCAGGGATCAAACTCACAACCTCGCACTTGCCAGTCAGGTGCTTATGCCACTGAGCTAAATCCCCAGCCTAGACACTTTTTTTTTTGCCTGAGGAAGCTGTTAGGAGCATGTAATATTTCACAAATATTTGCAAAAATTTTAAGCAATTTCAATTTAGTAATTAAATATTTTTGACAATGTAGGTTTTTTTCCCTAAATAGTTCCTTATAGTCACAGAGCATAGGGACAGTCTTGCACTTTTGATTGTTTTTTTAAAATTTCTTTGTTGGTCTTTTTGAGACAAGGTCTTGCTATGCAGTTCAGGTTGGTCTTGTGCTCACTTTGTAGCCTATGTTGGTCTCCAACTTGCAGCAGTCCTCCTGCCTCAGTGCTCCCCCACCCCCAGTACTGGGATTGCACACATGTGCCACCACGCCTGACATTGCACTTTTGATTCTAATAACAATTTTTTTTCCTATTTTCACTGATAGTTAGCTCAACACTAGTAATTAAACTAGAGTGTTTTAGAATTCTTTGTAGTTTTTATGGGTGCTGATCTTGATATCAAAATGTTCAAATGCTATATTTATGTATAATTTGTGTTCTGAGTGTACATTGTGTATCTTCACTGTATTGGGCTTATCTGTGATGAAGATCCTAGTTGCAATATAATTTTAAGCTTGTGTTTGTCTGGAAGACCTGTTGGCCTAGCCATAATGTCTGCATCGTGCAGACTGGTTTCTCTCAACTCAGCCCTCACCTACAGAGCCAGTTCCCCTCATCTCAGAAGTGGCTCTATCTTGGGCCTGATCCTTTTCTGACTCCTTGTCAATCTCTACCTTACTTAATTATCTGCAATATACACATTCATTTGTAATTTTTTTGTGTAGATTTATGTCTTCATAAGTCTTGTATCTATGTCTAACATAGCAATTATCAAATAATATGGAAACAGTTATAGTTAGATGTGGCTTGTTTCATTTAAAATTCATGATAAGTTCTAATTCACAGTGGCATAGACCAATTGGTGGAAACATTATCTAAGTAAATAAGGACATTTGGGTTACCTAGGAGCCAATTAGAAATTGGTAAATTTTTTGAGTCCCTTTGAGTGAATGGTGGAATTGGCCCAGAGAGAATGAGAGGAGAACATTACCTGCACACATAGACTTTGTCCATGTGATAGTGACCTCAAGTCTCTGTCAGCAAGAAGGCCATTAGCAGATTCAAATTTCACACCTTAGCCCAAAACTCTGAGCCAGAGTAAGCCTCTTCATTATTTACTGAACATGAAATATTTTGTTTAGAAACAAAGGTGGACTGAGACAGCACCTGGACTATTCATAGTTGCAGAAACTGCCGGGGCATGGTGCAACATGACTGTGCACAGAGTAATTTCAGTACCTGTGAGTTTTCTTCATGTCCTCAGCATCAGTTGCTACTGTGTTTCTCTGACTGCAGTCTCCCTTGAGGCATTTTATTGTGACAAACATTTGCCTCATGACTAGTGGCAAGCATGGTTTTAATAGCTGCCAATATGTAAGTGGTTTAATTTTAAAGAAGTTACAATTTTTTTGTATTTTTAAGATGAAGAAACAGTCATAAGAGGTGATATTATTTAAATGTTTTTTCTTTTCTATCTTTTAAATTTAGAAAAACATGCAAAATAAATCTGTAATAAAATCTAAACAGAGCTCAGATATGAAACATAGTTTTCCACAGTAGATTGATGGAAGAAGCCAGGGTTCTCTAAAATGGTGGGAAGATGTGATTGTAAACAAGGGTAAATTTGGGTCATATCCCTGCACTGACTCAGCACTGCAGCTGTTCTGTTCATAAGGTTTGAGGGGAAACACTGGTGTGAGACCCTGGAGGAGACAGATCCCTGGTGAGGTAGGCCTAATGCTTTCATGGCTATGGGAGACAAAGTAAAGCTCTTGTCTTTATAATTTACTGAGTCAGAATACTTGTACTCAGAAAAAGAAACAGAAAGTGCATCAACATTTTGTTAGCATGTGCTTGGAAGCACAGAGTCTCTTGTTTTAATATTAAGAGATATACCTTCAAAATATTGAGTTGATCGCTCCTGAAATGATGTGCAGAGCACTTGCGTAGTGTATACAAGAATCTGACTTCAGTCTCTAACACAAATATTTAGAAAGAAAAGAAATACTGTTGAACTGTTTGGAAACAAATTCAGAATCTAGAATAAATATCCACATTTCCATATGCATTGAAGAATTAGTCTCTAGATGTATGGTGTGAAAACACCGTATGTCCACTTCAGTGGATCTGTTCAGTGGGACTTTCAGTTGCAGTATACAATAGCTGGCACGCTTTAAAATGAGAGTAGACTGTGGCTCCATTTTGGAGGTTGCAGTTCTTGGTCAACCTGCTTGTTGTAAGGCAGAACTATCATTACAGAGGACTGTGCTGAGGAACTGTAGTGACCCTTATTTCAGCCGGGGAGGAGAGAAAGGGGATGGGAGAGAGAGAGAGAGAGAGAGAGAGAGAGGGAGGGAGAGAGGGAGAGAAATGGAATGTATCATTCTAGCATACAATCCCATTGACCTTGTTTCTCTAAAAGATCATAAATTAAACTCCCAAAGTAGTCAAAATTTGTCTGTAACCCAGGACCTTGAAATGACCAATCACCTGGTAACACAGTTTACAGTCCATGCATTCAGAGAATCATTTACTTGTATTTAGACATTTAGTAACATAGTATGTGAATTAATAATGTGGTTTATTATACAAGAGAATATTATTTATTCTCATAAAGGATACCCTGCATTTCATTACAACATGTATTAACCTGGAAATCATTAAGTAGCATATTTAAAAGAGATTGTACCTCTCTTTAGAAATTGTGCCTTCTTTACCTATTTTTTTCACTTACAGCAGGGCTATGAGCTGCTGATTCACTGTCTACTCTAAAATTTAGATACTCTGGCCACTTTATATAAGTGAATATTTGAGCTGGGTATATGCCTGGCATATGCCTGTCTGCTATCATTTTGTATTTTTCAATCTAATTGCAAAGATTTTCTCTCTTTCTCTTGTTGTTTTCCTTAGATCTTATGTATTTTTTCCCCTAAAGAATTGGCTGTTTGATTCATTGACTCTTTGTACTGTTTTCTTATTGCAACTCATTGAAGCTATTTGTTCTTTGGGTTTGAAATATTTCAGTACAAGCTCTTCTGGACTTAAAATTTCATGTTAAAGTCAGATGTAGTTCTTATGAGTTTATCTTTGTGTGTGATTTCTTGTTTTTTTCTGTGACTCCTTTAAAAAATGTTTTTGTTGGATATTTGGGGATTTACAAAGGACATATCTTGCTGAGCATGTTTTCATCATAGTTGCTTTGTGTTCAAGAAACCTCTTGATAGCATTTTGAATTATTTTCTCTTATTTGGGAAATAATCTGGGGCAATTTCTGTAAGTATACTAATAATTTCTTTTGTGCTATTTCATACCTTTTTTCTACCTCCATTTATCTTTGGTCTTTTCAGTGTTGTCTAGTAGCTGCTTGATTATATTTTCTTGTCCTTTTATTTTTTTAGTGACTTCCTTGAAGCCTTTTTCATAATGTACCATTTTGTCCTCTAATGCTGGCTTGTGTTGAATGTGATTCAGCAGTCACAAGCTGGAAAATATATTGAGAAATTAATTTAAAGTTACACTAATGAAATTATTGTTGCAAGTGTCCATTTACCAAGTGTCTCATAAGGCAAAATGGAAACAGAAAATCCTCTGGCCTTGTTGTAGGGATAGAAATTTAGGTGATCATTATCCAAGTATTACTGGAAGGGCATTTCATTTGAATTCAGGGCATTACTCTGAGCTACATTTTTTTTATATTTTTAGTCTTACTATTTAATTTTGATAGTCTCTGTGTTGTATAAACTAGGTGTTGAATTTGATGTTTCTACCTCTAACTATGAGAGTGGTGTTGGTGTGGGAGTGCAGATCCAGGCCTGATGGAAGTCATGGCACCACAGGCACCCTAAGGCAGGCAGCTTTAGTATGCTATCAGGCTGGGGAACATTGAGGTCTGCGTTGCCCCCCCCCCATTCTGGGGAAAAACAGTTATTGGATATTTTAAAATTTTATTTTAAAGAGAATAAAACCAAGCAAAATAAAGCAGAATAAAGGCAATCAAAACAAGACAGTGTAAGTGACACAGGATTTCAAAACAAGATAATAGGAAATCAAATAATGGTTATCATATGCCTCTTGTTGCCTTCAAAATAGCTGCCCAGGCCAGGGATTTAGCTCAGCAGCATATGTGCCTGCTTGCCAAGAGCAAGGTTGTGAGTTCAATCCCCAGTACAAAAAAAAAAAAAATCAAAATAGCTACCCATTCCTTCAGACATAAAAAATCAAACAAGACAGAACAGAATAGAACCAATTAAAAGAAAACAATGAATGCAATCCAGGACTTCCAAACAAAATAATAGGAAATCGACAGTGGCTACCATAATACATCTTTTGATCTTTGAAATAGATGCCTATATCTGAAATGAATACACAGTTCTCAGATGAAGAAATACGAATGGCAAATAAATACCTGAAAAAATGTTCATCATCATTAGTCATGAGAGAAATGCAAATTAAAACCACACTGAGATTCCATCTCACTCCAGAAAGATTGGCAAAGATAGAAAACACTACCAACAACAAGTGTTGGAGAGGCTGTGGGGAAAAAGGAACTCTTCTGCACTGTTGGTGGGAGTGTAGACTCATGCAACCACTGTGGAGGTCAGTCTGGAGATTCCTCAAAAAGCTGGGTATGGAAGTCCCATTTGACCCAGCTATTCCACTTCTAGGCATATTCCCAGAAGATCTGAAAACATCATACCACAGTGAGATAAGTGCACCCATGTTTATAGCAGCACAATTTGTAATAGCCAGATCCTGGAAACAACCTAAGTGCCCATCAACTGAGGAATGGATAAAAAAGTTGTGGTATTTCTATACAATGGAGTACTACTCAGCTATAAAGAATGATCACATCGAGATATTTATAAATAAATGGACACGACTTGAGACCATACTCGTAAGTGAAATAAACCAAACTCACATGTGTAAATACCATATAGTTTCCCTAGTATGAGAGTTGGTAAGAGTATATAAGATTTTATGGTAAGCATGAGCCCCCATCTCATAGCTTTGAAGCCTTTCAATGTTATCATTCATCAGCTGGAATGGTTTTATCCTGTTTTGTTTGACTTTATTATACATGATGGTATGAACAGCTGTTTTGAAGAGAACAAAACATTATGACAGCTATTGCTGATTTAATACTGTCCTTCTTAGAAGTCCTACCAAGCTTCTATTCTTCTATTTCCATTGGTTCTATCTATCACATTGTGTCTTATTGGGATTTGAATATGTGTGATAGTTTAAACAAAATTTTTCTATCAAAAATGAGATATCATAGTACCCATTGATCATTCTCTGTTATTCGGTTCAGAATGCCCTGTAATTCTTTCACTCTTTGAATGGTTTTATTCTTTTTTGTTATGTTTGATATTATTGTATTTGAAACTATGCTCAACTATAGCAGAGAAAGAAATATTGTGATAGCTATTGTTAATGTCCAGTTGTCTTAATGTTAAGTATTGTGTTGCCTATGTTGTCCGGTTCCGATCTGCTCTGTACTGACCTCTTTTGTCTTATTCTCTTTAAAATAAAATGGAAAAAAAAAAAGAAATAGCTGCCCATGGCATCAGATGTAATAAAGTCAAACAAGATAAAACAGAATAAAACACAATGAAACAAAACAATGAGAATGATACAGGATTTCAAAACAAGATAATAGGGGATTAATGACTACCACCTTCAGAAGATCTCCTATATATGCTACAGTGTGTATTGTTACCCTTTAATTAGATGATCAGACTACTGGCTTTAGGCCTGCAAAGTCAGTGAAACACTAAACACTACAAGCATTTAGTTGTATTTTATCTCATTAGCTATTATCACAGCCTGTTATTCTCTAAATCAGCTGTTCACTTAGTGGGGTAGGGGGCAATGTTGGCTCTTCTTGTTTTCCTGCCCATATGCTGGTATGGGTTGGTGCCTGGCATTTCCCTAGTCAGCCCACACATGGCACCAACTCACAGGAGGCCTTAGCTTCTTGTTCACTTCTTGTCCTCTTCCCCACAGTCCACGATGGCACCAACTCACAGGAGAGGGCTGGCGTCTGGGTCTCTCCCACTCAGCCTGCACATGGCCCTGGCTCACAGGAGGTCTTACCTTCTTGTTGACTTCTTGTTCTTCTCCGTCACAGTCCACAAATGACTGAAAAAGTTACTTATATCAGTTTCCAGAAGAATTACAAAAGACAGATAATGTGATATTTTATAAGTGGTTACACATGTCTTGTCACATATTGCTAGCAGAATTTACATTAACTTAATTGGGATTACATATAACAATCAGGAAGAATCAATCATTGACTAAGAATAAGTTGGGTTGTCCTTGAGAGGATAAGCCTCTGGGAACTTCACCGCCTGACTGAACTACACCTATCTTGCACCTGGAAATGGAATATCATAGCTCCTTAAATTTTGTAGCTTTCTAATTCTAGGAACTGGTGTGCTTTAGAGTCCCATCCTTGAATATTAATCAGTAATGTAACTGTATTGGAAATATAAGTTTTACTATTTCCTTTCCATTTAAAGTGGTTCCTACAGTGTGAATACAGGTGTGCATCACAAAACACAACTATGTTAGGGCCTTTGCATTCAATTCTATTTACAAGATCACAATGTAGGGTTAAATTAAACATCATTGACAATTTGTGGTTATGTATAATTTGTCGTAAGTTTTAATTTGTGTCCATAGAGAATGTGTAGTAACCAGTGAGAAGTCAATCTTTGGATTCTTCCAACTTTACATAATTTTTGTAAAGATCAGAGTAGTGATGTGTATGTTCAACAGATTTTTTAAAAAAGTGATAATTTTTCCTAGAATCTGGAATAAACAACCTAAAACTATTATAGTTTCTGAAGCACTGTAAATATCTATCTCTTTTTATAATATACGACTTCAAAATATTTATTTTTGGAATATTTATTTTGGAATCTGATTTTGTGGCTGTATTATTGTTGAAGAATTTCCTAGTGTTCAACAAAAATGACGTTTGAATTTTAAAGTGAAATTTGGAAAATACATAGGTAGACCTTCAATGAACAGGTAAGTTGTGGAATTTTTCAGAATTAAGCCTATGTAAGATGCAGTTTTAACGTGGGAGGAAGGATATGAAACATGAATGGAAATTACTAATTCATATTTCATGGTATTGCCTATGTTATCACCACTCAGAAGTGAGACACCTTGGGTGTATGGTTTACAGTGAGAGTAGTGTGTAAGCTCAGGAGTGTATTTAATGTTTTGGGTGTGCTGTGAAATTATTTTTCATTGTTTCTTTTGAAATTTGGAGAGAGAGAGACAGACACAGACAAACAGACAGAGACACACAGAGAACCAGAAGAGTTTAGAATATATTGTTTCATAACTTATCAATAAGGATTTGATGTTTTTGGAAACCAATGCACTGCATCAGAAGCAAAAAAAGTAGACATAAACTATTGCTCTTACACTTGTCATGAACATACATGTATATCCATAGAACCATGATGCTGGTGAAGAGATGCAATTATACCTACTTCTAGTTTATCCCTGTGATTACATCAAACTACACCCAAGGTGGTCAAAAGATGAATTTTTTTGTTTTGTTTTTTGTTGTTGTTGTTTTTTTATACTGGGGATTGAACTCATGACTACACGCTTGCAAAGCAGGTGCTTATGCCGTGAGCTAAATCCCCAGCCCCAAAAGATGAATTTTTGATGCTCACTATGGCTTTACTATCACAATACTAAGTAGTGTTACTTGGAATTTTGAGTTAATAATTGAGTTAATAATTGAAGTTATACACAGAATTGTAGGGAGGTTTGTATTTCAGCCCCTTCTCTCATTTATCCCATGGATTCTGGTTTTGCATTGATTCTAGGTGTTTTGTAGGAGTTGATTTTGATGTCTGAACTGAACCAGTCCTAGCAGGACTTGGGTCTCCCTTTATTTGTTGTAGTATCTTTGTTCCTGCATGGCAACTGCTGAAACTACAACTTTGGTTGTTCCTAGATCTCAGAGTGAGGATGTGCCGGTAACCAGGACCTCAGTGTCCTTTCCTATCTGGGTGAGGTGGCTTCAGCATGGATAAAGTAGCTTTGGTAGCTTAGTGCCTGTAGCCATGTTTTTCTGCAAAATGTGTGATGACATTGGCAGTTTGCAGAGAGACTTCTTTCTGACTCTTAATATATGGCACTATGACATTTTGGGTGTCCTGTGTGTTTTTCCACCAAAAGTAGACTTGGTATCATTATTTATATCTCAGAGGTCCCCCAGATGTCTTATGTGTGTGTTAAGTTGTTTTGATTGTGGGGGCTCAGCAGCCCCCACATACATTAATGTGTTCAGTAAGTGGATGTGCTGTGAGGATCTGGAAACTGGATTGGGGTGAGCCACTTGAGTGTGACTTGGAAAAGTGTATCCTGTCTTCCATCTTCTCCCTACTGACACCTTCCTTCCACCATGCTTTTTGCCGTATTCACAGATCATCATGGAATGAAATTGTAAGCCATAAAATCTTTTTTATGTTGTGCATATGGGGTATTTCGTCCCAGTACTGTGAAATTGGGTGAGATATCCACTGTTGTGAAATTTAGTCCATGTTAGAAATACAGGATCTTAAACCCACAAGTCGTATCCTCAGCTCTGATCTTCATTGTGATGACAGTAAATTTCTGTATTTCTAACTACTTTTTATATTGTAAAAGTCATTGTTTGGTGTTGATAATAAAACAGAAAATCTAAAAAAGAAAGATTTAACATTGCATTGGGTCTCAGTGGTTGAGAAATTATCAAGCTTGCTAAATTTCACTGTTAAATCCACAACACTGAAAACAGTAAGAATAAGTTTCCATTACTGTTTAGAATGACTAGAAATTTGGAGGAGGAATTACTGATTTTTTAAGAAGAAAATGGAAGTTTTCAAATAACAGCTTTCCAAAAGGATTGCATATTAACCAGTAACCAATACTTTATTTGAAGTGGCCTTCCTCCTGTAAATATCCTTTGGGTATGAGTGGAAGGAGACATGGGTGCTACTCTCACATGATCAATACAGTTTTAGATAGTTTGTAGAAATGTTTTAAATAATGGAGTTTGTATTGAGATAGCTCTTTTCATGGGGGTGTGCTGCTGTAGGGTATAAGAACAGTTTTCTACTTTGCATGCATATTAGTTGTCAGGCATAAAAGGATTTTTGGTTCAGGGAAGAGTAAAGAAGGAGGATGGAATGTGTGAAAGGAGAGGCTGGTGGAGTGTGGCAAAATCAGTTCCTAGATTAGAAAAGATTTACCCTTGAGGTCAAAAGAGTTTAGTGTGACAGTGAACAAGCAGTCTTATGCTGATTGGAGTTAAATACAAGTAAAACATCAAAGACCTAAATGGAAGAGATAAATTTTAGAAATGTTAGATTAGTCTTTTGTTACTGAGTTGTATAAATATACATGAGCTAAAACTGGAACTTAGAAAGTTGTGTCTGGCCTTGTTATGTGTTAAGAGATTAAGGGAAAAACATTGTCATTGAATGGATACTTTTTGCCTTGGACATTTGCTCTCCACTATATCCATTTTAAAAATTAGTAGTAGTAGTAGGAGTAAGTTTTAAGAATGAGTCTCACTGTGTGGTGTAAGGTGAGGGTTTACCTGATGATCTTCTTCATTCCATGAGAGTGGTTTGATTACAGGAGTGGATTGTCAAACTCTGCTTTGGTGGTGGTTTTAAAATCACTTCTACTTGCCAAGTTCACAATCCTTAGTTAAATTGAGTGTCATTAACTTTTTAGTTTTTTAAAATCTGCATGATGTTGTAATTATTTGCCAAATGAGAATGTGTGATAATGCACTCTGAAAAAAGTCCTTGAATTTTTCTGGCTGTAAATATCTGTGAATTTTAGATTACTTTTGGTTAGTACATTTTTTAAAAATTATATTCTCCCTCTTTTCTGGGGTGGAATGTTAAAACTGTCATTTTTGAACTTTAGAAATGTCTGTCTTTTTATTATAGTCCATGTTGACATAGTTATCTTCATTTATGTTAATAGGATAAGTCAATGTGCCATTCCATAGCCCTTCTTAATATTGACTTGTGATGAAACACATCACATGATCTACTTTTTGAGCTGTGAACCAAGTCTGGGATCTCAACTGGTCAGACTTGTGGTAGCTCTGGGTAATATGAGTGTAGAATTTCAGGCCCATGATAGACAGTTCCTTTTGGAGACTTATTTGGTGATTAGCAAACAACACAATTGAGTTCAGAAGGGAAATTGGGAAAATGAATAAGTCAGTCTTCAAATGACTGTGGATGAATGTGGCTCTTTGCTCAGAATTAGGCCTTTGTAATTTAAGCAGTTTTACCCTAGGAGAATGTTGAAGTAGGCTGTGTGGAATCCCAGATTTAAATTTCTTGGATTCTCATGTCTTATTCATACCCCCCTCCCCAAAGGAGTGAGAACCATTGAGCCTTATGGTCAGAATGAGGGTTATGTGTAAGCTCAAAGTGTGTTTAACCTTCTGCGTGTGGGTTACCTTTAGATCTGCAGTGAAACAGGCTTCTCCCTACCCTGCATCCATAATTTCCATGTCTTTGGATATGTTAAGACCTTTGTTATTGCTGTATTGATTTGTCTTGGTAAATGTTTCTTGAAATTCTGAGAAGATTTTTCTCTGCATTGGTTAGAGGAACTAGATGAACAGTTAACCAGTATTCAGTGACTTTATTGTCAATATTGGCTTAAGTGTATCTTGGATTTGCCTTGTTGTTCTATTAATTATAGATATATTGTCATCTTCAGAAACACTCACAACCCTTTGAATTTCCTTTCAATTTCAATATTCTTACATGTCATTTGATGCTTTGTAAGTAAAACATTTGTTAAGCAGTGTTACTTCTTCAAGAAATGCATTTTATATGATCATCTGCATATAATTCTTATTTTCATTTAGATACATGTTGAATACGTCAAAGTATTATACATTCAGTAAATATTGAATCAATGTTAGACTGGTTTATCTTTATGAAAAACTATTCTGTATTTTCCTTTATGTGTCTTGTATTTGTTACATTTGAAAAATATTTCATATTTTCATTTATAAATGGAAATTTAATATATTTATAATTTAAAGCTTGATATTTTGAAAAAATATACATTTTGGATGGTTAAATTAGCCAGTTATTATATTTCAAATTTTATAGAGCTTTTTTCATTTCAGTTTCTATTGTTTTACTTGTTCTGTTTCAAATAATGTATAATTTTCCTGGAGCTTTTCTCTCACTTTGTTTTAACTGCTTTTTAAGTGGTTCTATTTTCTCTTGTCTCTTAAGATGTCCAGCAGGATCTTGTCCTAGTATTTTCTACTTTTCCAGTGTTAGCCATATGTATTTATCACTAATCTGAACCCCTATTTGAAATGGCCTATGATTTAGAGACAGGTACCTTGGTGATGGGGACCCTGAATTATAAGTTGACGTAATATCTGTCTGAGCCCCTCTTTGCCTGCCTCGTGGCCACTTTTGGAATGTGGAAACCCTGCATCTCGGTCACCACTGAGATCTTGATGGTCATTGAGAAGATGAAGGTCACAGAGCAGTAAAAAGTCTGCTGAGCACTATACAGGGAAAACTAGTACCTAGATGTGGGGATGAATCTTAGTTTGATTTCTGGTGTTAAACTTGCCCATTCAACACTACTTCTGTGTTGTTCTAGGAAAAGCACTACTCATCCCCTTGCACTAATAAAATGATGGCTATCCGGAGATTCTTTGTCTGTGTTCCTGGAGAACATTGATCATCCCAGATCCCTATTTCCTTGCAGTTTTTCTCTCTTGCTCCTTTTCTTTCTCATTATATGCTGTATCTCTGGGCAGGAGATTGGGAATCACTGCAGGAGTCCCCGATAACTGACACAGTAAAAAGTGTTTCCAATACATTGGGATAGTCACAGTGTTTCCTATCGTATTCACAATTCATTTCTCTTAAATCCCAAATCCATAGTACTAAGCATCAAGTAGATTGTCGATGTTGCCAGTTTGAACATAATTTCCTAGTTATACAACAGAATCTGTGGCAATAGATTCAGTTCATTCTTGTCTGAACATGGATAACTTTAGGGTTCTTTTTTAATGTCTCTTTACTGGTGTTTTCTACAAATATCAGTTTTTGCCTTTCGGTTTTCTGTCTCTGATGCGTCCACTACTTCTTGTATAATTAAGATAGTTGCCTAATTGCCTTTGTATAATTATTCACTGCTTATTTTCAGATCTATTTTTCCTAGTTTATTTTATTCCTTCCTGAGCTGTATTTTCCTCTTCCTCTGCAGTTTTATTGCTGTTGTTTATTGTTCATGGGTGAATATCTGATTGCGCTCATGAGGAAAATGTCAAAATCACATCCTCCTTGGTTAGTGTTTAGGGAGGAAGACTGGAGTGGCTGGAGTTGGGAGCTTCACTTCTAGCAAAGCCTTTATGTGTAGAAATATCCCAGACGATCAGGCTTTGTAGTTCTTTGGGCTTTTTTTTTCAGTCTGAATTTATTAAAACACCAGAATTTTCTGATACTCACTATGAAAACCTGGCAGTGTTTCATGGAGTAAAAGTGAGTCATTTTTAGGTCTTATAAACTGTTCACAGGGGTCGAGGATGTAGCTCAGCAGTATAGCACCTGCTTATCACGCACAAGGCTCTGGGTTCAATTCCCAGTTCACCCCCCCCCCAAAAAAAAACTGGTCCCAGGGGATATTTAAGTCTCAGAATTCCTTCATTCCTGTTTATCAGGACACTTGTATTTTATCTACCATTCTTCTGCTCATAGTTTCCTGTCAGAAGAATTTATCCTTCTGTTAATCTGCATCCTTATTTTTATACTTTCAAAACAATAGATGGGCTTTATCTAGAAGGATTTTGGATTTTAAATTTGTTAACTTTTTTGTTGTTTAGAAGGGAACACTGCTGTCTGTTATTCTAGCTAAAATGGAAACAGAAGTGTGTGAATTGATCTTTTGACGTGTAGGTACAATATTTAATGCTCTGCACTCTTTTCATTTGTGTCCCACTTGAAGGTAATATAATCACAATATTAGGTGATTTTGTATCCCCAGTCTCCTGGGGAATAGCCTTGTGTTCAGAGTCTCTGCCCAGCAGCTTCAGTGGATGTGTGAGCTGGTGAGCATGTGGATGATTGGGCACCCCAGTCTCCCCTTCACTCTTTCTACCAGAGTTGAATTTGTGCTTCCCACACCCAGGTGCTCAGCTTCTGGCCTGACAATGATCCATCAGTCCTGCCCGTGGCCACCTTGCCATCTGCACAAAGTGGAGATGGAAGGCCTGGGACTGGCTCTGTTACATGGGGAAATGGGGCAGATGTCAGTGTAAGAATATGCATGGGCAAGAGACCACCAGAGCAGGCTTGGTGAAGTGAAAGCAGCACAAAGTCTTTATACCTGTGTGCCTCTGGACTGGAGAGACTTTAGGTACCCTTGGCTGTTGGCTGAATCTTTAACCCAGCCTGTGGGTTTCTTAGGATGGAGGCAAACAGCTGAAAGTCAAAAATGCCTTGTTTTCAGATAACCTCGTCCCTATTATTAAAGATGTTAAAGGCCAGCTTTACTAACTCCTGTTGTACGGTTTGAGGGCTGCCCTCCAGTTTGGGTAGTTTTTTTTCAAATATCTGGAGCTGACTGAGGAGGGAAATTCTTCTGTAAGACCAGTTTAACTTCTGGGTTCTCTGGGTCCAAGGCCGTATAAATGTCTGGGGTGGCAGCCAAATGAGCCACAAATACAGCCAAATTTTCATCTTTTGTCGGAGTTGTTTCCTTAAGCCTGTCACAACTGACTGCCATGTATGCTGTCTTCTGGAGTCCTTGGACCAAGCAAGCAACCTTATATTTACAGTTCCCGCAAGCAGTGGATTGACCATTCTGATGTAGCCAGTTTAGTTTGGCTCAGGGAATGACCACAGTGCCCTCCTAAAGGTTAGACACAAGGCAGCTGTGGTCATCTACAGAAGCCTGAGCTGAAGAGCAAACACATTCCCATTGCTCAGGTGAGAGGGTTGAGAAAAGAATAAGAGTTGTGTCATCTCAGTTGTGATCATAAGACTGCATGAGGTATTAGAATATAATATATATTGAATATATTTGGTAGCATCTGTGAAAAAGGAAGAAAGATGCTGACTGACCTGAGAGAGATTTCACAAGGAGAAGGGAACATGAACTTGGACCATTTCCTCTACTCCTGCCACTTCTCCAAGTGGGAATTGGGGAGCAGGGAATGGGGGAGATGCCACACACTGCTTGGACCAGGTATGAGATGGAATTGATTGAGACAGAGAATGTAAGGAGGGGTTCAGATTCAGAAGGAATTCTGAAGAGAGTTGGGATAGCTGGCAGATCAGCAGGGGGCCCTAGAGCAGGGGAAGAAGTGGATGGAGCTGCAGGGGTAGGAAGCTCAGCAGGAGGTGGAGAAATGTGCAGTGCAGGATGCTGCCAAGCTGGGGTGTGGGAGGTTTCCAGGAGAGTACAAAATCAGTTGAATTCATGATCAGGGAGAAGTCAGCAGTGGAGGGAACCAGAGAAGGCATGGAAAAGGAAGGAGGGAAGAATTTCTGAGGGGATCACATAAAGAGTGCAGGGTGGGAAAACTGCAAAGTGTAAGGAATCCTAGACATTAGGTACCTTGGTCACATCCCCAGTCTAGGAAAATAATTAAACAGATCTCACAGGATGGAGGAATTCAAAGTAGTGTTCTCTGTCCTCTGGGAGCCATTGTTGAGCTTACTGTGGGCATAGTGTGTTACAAAAAAACAGGTTCTAGATTGTTATATTTGAAGGTGTTTTGGGAAGTGAAACTATTTTCTTCGATTTTTCCTTTCCATGAGCCTAACTGTAATCTTCAGATAATATAGTAAATCATCATTATATTTCTGTGCCTGTTAAGTTTGCAAAGTATTGGTGATCAGTGCATTTCACATATGTTTTCATGATATCTGTTTCCCTATTTCTCCCCATTAAGCTACCTTTCAGGTCGCTGAGCCATAAGATAATATAGATTCCTTAATCTAATGTCATTGTTCTTGGGCATTCTCTAATAGAAACTAATTTTTTATTCATTTTCCAAACTATCATTCATAAATTTTGCTTAGTGTTCAATTAAGGCTTTGTCTGTGAAAGCAGGTTCAAGTTTCAAAATGCTACCTAAATAGAACTGAGAAGGAAGGGATCAGTTCCCCAAATAACAAGTTGAGAAAAAAAAATTTTTGAGCCATCAGAGTAATTCATCATGCATTTACCTACCTTACTTTTTTCACTTGGATTCTAATGTTTGGGTCCTTCTGTGACCCATGCTTTAGTGACTTTGTACAGGTAAACTTGGGTTTAACTAGCAGGAGAAAAAGAATTTCTATTCCACTATTGCTTTAGCGCTGAATTTCATCATAGCATCTAACTTCCTATGGGACATGTGCATATGGAAAATAACTGTTTGATGAACAAGACAGAAGTAAATGTTTGGAAAACTCAGCCTCATTTGAGCATTTTATAAGTTACAATGTTTAGGGTTGTGAATCTTACTCTTTCCTGAAAATATATGTGTGATGTTGTAGGCGGCAGTGACCCTCGAGGATGTAAGTGTGAAATTCACCAGAGAGGAGTGGGCTTTGCTGGATTCATCCCAAAAGAAGCTCTACAGAGATGTGATGTGGGAAACCTTTAGGAATCTGGCTGCCATAGGTATGGAAGGTACCATTTTGTCATTTATGTAATCAAAGGGCATTGGTTGATATTCACTGGCAGAGTTTCCTTAATGGGAAAATGGAAAAGTTACAAGGGATCTTCCAAACATGCTTACATTTCACCATGAGTGTAACTGGAATCTACAGATTTTCATACAATGTAGTAAAATATTGTTATATTTCTGTTTCTGCACTTTAGGAAGGAACTCAGATGAACAGCAAATTGAAGATGAATACAAAAATGGCAGGAAAAATCTAAGGTAATCATGAGAAAAAAGTTACTCAAGTGTTAGAATATGAAACCAAATCAAACTGCACAAACAGGATCATGTTCAAATTTTTTTAGTCTCATATTTCTCCAAGGACTTATACACATTTAATATTGCTAATGTTGCAAAAATTGCATATTTGAATCATTCTAATACCTGAGATGCATGTGGTAATGATATTATTCAAAAAGTGACATCATTGATCTAATGTAAAATAGCAAACAGCCAGTTGTGATAGCATCTGCCTGTAATCCCACCACTTGGGAAGCTGAGGCAGGAAAATTGCCACAAGTTCCAGGTCAGCCTGGGCCACATACTGAGTTCAAAGCTAGTCTCAACTTCAGAGATATCCTGTCTCAAAAAAAGGTACAGATTAATTATATTCCGTGCTCAGAATTACAGATGTTGAATGAAACTTCATTTAGGCAAGGAGGACAGGAATATATAAAATAAATTTTGTGTATGCACTGAGACCTAAGTTTTAATTATATTACATATTTTTAAAATGAAAAAATAATAAAAATGATTTCAAAACAGAAAAGGAAATTAACAATGATTAATATGTTGCATATTGTTGTTTTCAAAGTACTTGTTTATATTACCAGATATGTATGATAAAATGATCAAACAATGAAAGCAAAAACCATTCTTTTTGTTAGGTTAACAGAGATTTGTAGTATAATTTTATATATATATATATTCTTTTCTCCTTTCCCCCATCTCAGTGTTCCTTCCCTTTTCAGTCATTTCCTCCCTTTCGCTTTCCCCATATCTATTGTACATTTTGGATCTATCTCTTTCAGTCTTTCACACTAGGGAGACAACACAGTGTTCACCCAGGTGAGTCTGGACCATTTCACCCATGAGCATGATCTCAAGTTGCATCTGTCTACCTACACGAGCCTCAGAATCATCCTTCTTTGTAGCTGAGTAGCATGCCGTTGTGTAAAATGCTGTATCTTTCTTACCCATTCTGAGGTTGATGGACAAACTACCGCTGTTTTTTTCAGGGTCTCTGTCACATGGAGCATTGTTTTCTCTCCTTTGACTTTCATTTTGAGAATTTCCTTTTGAGTTAAATGTGTTTCTTGTATACAGCATTTTGATGGATCTTGTTTCTTGACCCACTCTGCCCGTGTTTCTTTTTTATTGGTGAATTGAAGCCTTTTGCATTAGTGGTTATAACCAGCATGCTGGCTCATCTCTGCTGTGTTATTTTCCTGCTGTTGGCTCCCTGCTTTTCTCCTCTATTCAGTTGCCTGCTCTGCTCAGCAGTCGCCCTCTGCTGCTGTTCCTGGAACCATGGTCATCTTTCTCTCTCTCTAGAATGTTCTTTAGTACTCTTTATAGGGTTGGTTTGGTGGTCAAGAATTCCTTCAGTTCTTGGTCATGGAAGTATCTTATTTCTCCATTATTTTTGAAAGATAGTTTTGCAGGATACATCAATCTGAGTTGGAAATTGTTTTCTTCAGGACATGAAATACTTTACTCCAAGCTCTTCTTTATTTAAGGGATTGTGTTGAGAAGTCTGCTGTAATTCTAATGGACTTTCATGATAGGTGATATGTTTCTTTTCTGTAACAGCTTTCATTACTGTTTCATGCTGAATTTCTGGGATCTTGATTATTATTTGTCTAGGTGTAGATTAATTTTGGTTATGGGTGTTTAGAGTTCTATATGCCTCATTTATCTCATTTACCTATATGTCAGGTCCTTTTCCCAAGCTTGAGAAGTTATCTTCTGTTTTTCTGTAGAGAGTCTTTTTTATGTCATTTGTGTTGACTCCTACTTTTTTTTTCTGAAACCTATTAATATTAAATTATTTTTCTTTGCATCATCTCGCAGCTTTCAATTGTTATTTGCTGGTTCTATGTTATTTTTAAGAAATCTTTCCCTTTAGGATCACTATCTGCAATCTTGTCTTCAAGATCTGAAAATCTATCTTCGGTTTCTTTCAATTGGTTTTGCCAGCTTTCAGTAGAGTTTTTAATTCCCTAGATATCTCTTTGAATGTATTTCATACATTCTAATTTTTTTTCTATACTCATTCATGGTTTCCATCATTTTTCTATGCTCTTTTTTTTAAGTCTATTTCTTCTTTAGATATTAGAATTTAGCAATTCTTTCATTATGGTTGTCATTTCTTTTACCTGAGCTATTATTCCTGATCTGATTTCTTTTACAGTCTCATAAAGTTGTTTCTTGACTTTAGTTGCTATGATTTCAGAAATTTCAGTTATGTGACTTTCAATTTCTTGTATGTCTATGTCTCCTGGACTTATTCTGTGTGGGTTGGAGGTCTGAGATTGCAGTTTGCTCCTTCATCTCAACATTTTCCTGGGTTGCTCCAGATCAGCCAGTTGTGGGGTCCTAGGTACTTCCCACATTGGTTGCCCATCTGTGGTATATGGGTTTCTGCATACCTAGGTTCCTGGGTAGGCAGTGGAGCTCTGGGGTCATGACTGGTTTGTTCTCCTGGCCTGCACTGGCTATTGGTGGGAAGGTTCCCTGATGGCTACCCTGATGGTAGCCGGAGGGTACATGGGGTATGATTGGCTGCTTCTCCCAGCCTAAGCTGGTTACTGGTGGGGAGGTTTCCCTGATGAATGGCTGGCAGGCATGTAAGGGTGTGACTGGTTGCTTCTACATGTGTTTTTTTAAAAAGACTACTTTGTTAGCAGACAAATTATATCAGTGATCCTATATGTAGCTCAATGTGATACACATATTCAATATTTCAAAAATTGCTACTTTTGTGGATGTATTCAATATCTGAGTGAATGCCACTGTTTCGATCATAGTTATTTTTCAAGTGGACCTTCAAAACATACACTCCATTCATATTCCAAAATATTAGGCACACCCTATGTTTTTGCTGGGACTGTCAATGTGTCAATTGTCAGGTATACCTCCTATACAAATGTACATAGAGATTCCACAAAAAAGGAAACATAGAATTTCTATTTTGAAAGCATATTGCAGGATGCATAAGTATTCCTTTGTTGTAGTAGTATAACTTAGAAAGGCTAAACTCTAGAAAAAGTTTAAATCTTCATCAATGAGTTCACTAAGGGATTATGGGGTGGCTTGGGCTTAAAAAGCCATGCTTCAAATCCTAGAACTGTGGGAAGCTGAGGTAGGAAGTTCTTGTACTCGTGCTCGGCCTGGGCAACTTAACAATTCATGAGACTGTTTCAAAATGAAAATTGAAAATCCCATTGGTGTATGTCAGTGCTAAACTCTGGATCAATTTCCAGGACTGAAACAGGTGGTATGTACATATAATGGAATAGGATTCATCCACAGAGAAACAAAGTGATGTCATTTGCTGAAGTATAGATGGATCTAGCATGTATGAAGTTAGATTAAATAAGTCAGAGAAATTTCAGTGTCCTCCATTGTATTTTGCTTAAGAATCCCAAAACATGAATTAAGGAGTAAATGAAAATGGGATGGTAGAAAAGAGAGAGGTAAACATTTTGGAGTCGGTAAAGAGGCTCAGTTGAAGGGGAGGGGATGGAGCCATGGAGGAAAAAGTATCAAAACACATCAATATATGGAACATGTTTCTTCAAGATGTATTCCAAATCCTCAAAATGAAAGTAAGTATTGTGTATTGCAAATGTGTTGATTATAAACTCACAAATGATTCCTGTTTGGGTAAAAATTGTTTCCAAACCACCATCCAGCATGTATAATAAGTGGGTGTTTAAATATTATTAGGGAAAATCAAAGCAGATCTCATGATAAATTACTGCCAAAAAGACATTTTTAAATGTGATTGATCATTTTGTTACTTTTGCCTTTTACAGGAGTGAAGAGGTAGAGAAATTCTCTGCATACAACTTGTCGTATCAACATGGAGAAATGATTTCTTTGACACCAGGTACAAATGTGCACATGACAGTTGTTGGTAAAAAACCAGGTAAAAGCATCTCCTCTAGAAGGTCCCTAGTTGTTCATTCATCAACAGATGAGCCCATCGTGGCTATCATTGCACTCAAACCATATGAGCAGCAGGGATTTCAAGAGAAGCTGTCTACCTGTAAAAAACATGGGAAAGCCTGCACAAATCTCGAGTTCTTTCAACAACATGCAAAGACTAGTTTTGGAAAGAAACCCCATAAATATATGCCATGTGGAAAACCCTACTCTGATTGCACTGAAGAGAGTAACACTGAAGAGAAGCCACTTATGTATGAGCAAGATGTGAAATTATTCATTACACCCAATGATGTTCAAATTGTGGAAAGAAGTCATAGTGAAGTGAATACTTACACATGTGTACCATGTGGAAAAGATTTAAATTCTCACCATGATATTCAGACACATGAAAACACTCACAGTGCAGAAAAACCCTATATAAGCAAACACTATCAAACATCCAGCACTAACAATTTATTTGATAATCATGAAAGAACTCACAATGGAAATAAATCCTATGTATGTAAGCAATGTGGAAAAGCTTTCAGCACACATGGTGTTTGTCAAAGACATGAAAGACATCACATTAGGGAGAAGCACTATGTTTGTAAACAATGTGGGAAAGCTTTCAGGACACACAACACTTGTCAAATACATGAAAGAAGTCACACTGGGGAGAAACCCTATGTATGTAAGCAATGTGGAAATGCTTTCAGTACACATACTAGTTGTCGAATACATGAAAAAAGTCATACTAGGGAGAAATCCTATGTATGTAAGCAATGTGGAAAAAGTTTCCGTACCCACAGTAATTGTCAGGTACATGAAAGAACTCACACTGGGGAGAAACCATACTTATGTAAGCAATGTGGGAGAGCTTTTAGCACACGTGGTAATTGCCAAATACATGAAAGAAGTCACACTGGGGAGAAACCCTATACATGTAAGCAATGTGGGAAAGCTTTTAGTACACGTGGTGGTTGTCAAATACATGAAAGGAGACACACTGGGGAGAAACCCTATGTATGTAAGCAATGTGGAAAAGCTTTCAGCACACATGTAGAGTGTAAAAGACATGTATGGACTCACACTGGGCAGAAACCCTATGTATGTAAGCATTGTGGAAAAGCTTTCAGCACACATGGGAATTGTCAACTACATAAAAAGACTCACACTGGGGAGAAACCTTATGTATGTAAACAATGTGGGAAAGCTTTCAGCAGACAATATACTTGTCAAGAACATGAAAAAACTCACACAGGGGAGAAACCATATGTATGTAAACAATGTGGGAAAGCTTTCAACATTAAAAGTAGTTGGCGAGTACATGAAAGGAATCACACTGGGAAGAAGCCCTATATATGTAAGCAATGTGGAAAAGGTTTTAGCACACACAGAGATTATCAAGAACATGAAAGGACTCACACGGGGGAGAAACCCTATGTATGTACCCATTGTGGGAAAGCTTTTAGCACAAAAAGTTATTGTCAAGTACATGAAAGGGCTCACACTGGGGAGAAACCATATGTATGTAAGCAATGTGGCAAAGCTTTCAGTACTCACAGGAACTGTCAACTACATGAAAGAACTCACACTGGGGAGAAACCATTTGTGTGTAGACAATGTGGAAAAGCTTTCAGCAGACAATATACTTGTCAAGTACATGAACGATCTCACACAGGGGAAAGACCCTATATATGTAAACAGTGTGGGAAAGCTTTTAGCACAAAAAGTTATTGTCAAGTACATGAAAGGACTCACACTGGGGAGAAACCATATGTGTGTAAACAATGTGGCAAAGCTTTCACAAGACAATATAGTTGTCAGCTACATGAAAGAAGTCACACTGGGGAGAAAGTATACCTAAGGAATGTGAGAAAGCTTTCAACAGACAATTTACTTGTCAATTACATGAAAGAAGTCTCACTGGTCAGAAACCCTATGTATGTCAACAGTGTGGATAATCTTCCAGCATCCATGCTCATTGTCATAGACATGAAGGAACACACACTGTAGAAATTCTACTTATGTAGACAATATGTGAATGCATTCTGTACGCAGAGGTATTATCAAATATATGAAAGGAATACTTGAGAGGTTGTATAAACAATAAGCAAAAGTTTACTTTTGCTGCACTAAGCATCATGCACATTAAAAACAGAAAGCTGAATAGATGAAGTGACTCACAATGCCATGAATTAGATTGGGGAGAACATTTCCATGTAAACAGTAAAAATCTTTTCTGTATACATGTATCATTGCCTAAATAAAAGATTTCATAGTGTAGATGGTTTGAACATATGTGACAAATGTGGGAAAGTTTATTTTTTCTCGAATACATAAAAGAATTCCCATGGAATGGGAATATGTATATTTTCACTAAAGAGAAAACCTGTGTAAGTAATGTGAGAAAGTGTATGATTTTTGTAACATCAGAAAATACACAAATTTGTGTCAGTATAAACACAGAATGTGAGATATCTTAATTTTTACATGACTTTTCATGAAACATGGCCTTGAAAAGTAGAGAAATTTATATGAATGTGTATTATATGGAAACACCTGTAGTCATTTTGGTTAATTCATACAGCAAATAAACACAATATTGTGATAAACCATTAATATAAGGGGTGTACACAAATTTACCTATTATCTGCATGTAAGAAGCAATATTGTATTAAATCCCTGTAATATAGTTCTCAGTTATAACTTACATTTCTTAATCATTTTATCATTTCTCATGTAGTTTAAATCTAAAAATAAGTTTTATAAAAATCAGATGTAATTATTTCTCTGGGAAATACACAACCAGAGGAGATATCTTAAAATACAAGTATTTTAAACTTAGTCTTGAAGCAGATCTCTGCATTAAATAACTTTACTTTTAATAATAAATGTTGTGTTCACATAATCCTGTACATAACTGTAAGCAACCATACAGGACTTTAATATTTTCTTTTAAATTTGATCATTGTTTTCTTTATTTTGCCCTGTTAGATTCACAGGTGAAATGACTTGTGTTTCTTACATGCTGCTAGGCTCAGTATTTTGTGTTATTTTTATTTCCTTTGTTCTGTTTTAAATTTACAAACTCTGGTGAAACATGTGTCCAAAACCAAATTTGCCTTAATTTTTGTCATTTTTCCAGTAGCTTCTATTTAAAAGTTTGCTGTATACAGTACATTATTCTACTAAGAATTTTTAAATTGGATGTCATATTTTATAATTTCATTACTAGAAATTTGTGTATAAGTATTTAAGGATTCATCTGTTTTCAAACAATGATTAAATTAGCAAATTTATTTTGAATATTCTAAGGTCTCTGTATATTCCAACATATTTACAGATTATAAGCAATGCATAAGTTTACCTGTTTTTCTCTGCATAAAAGCCATTATTTTCATGTGTGTACAATATTAGTTTTTATCATTAAATTTCGGTTTTCATGCTCATAGTGCCATTATACTGGTGGTAATTTTTCAATCCATAATACCAGAAACTAATGTATTTTTGTGAGTTCTCCACTGCCAGAAAACACCAGAACCATATAATTTCTCAAAGAAGATACAATGTATTACAATATTTAATCTCTCCACAAGCTATAAATGTTGATACAATTTGTCAGTAAGAACATTCTCAGAGGAAGTTGTGACAGTATTGAAGTTTATTTTGATTATATGGTTTCTACTTTTGTAATGAAGTAGAGTCTATTATTTTGATTTTGCAAATACCATGGATGCTTTGGAAATCAACATCTGTTTAAACTGGAAAGCTCAAATCAGGTAGAAAAAATAAATTAAATTCTTGTGTTTCATTTTTGTTCCCTTTTATCAAATTTAGCGATAAATATATAGTGGTTTTTGTCATCATCAGTAAGTATCAGTGTCTGATAGTGGAAGAAATAATATCACTTCCACTGCATAAAACTTGTGCAAGCTGTCAATGTGAGATCATCTGTCATCCTTGACTTATTTGCCTTTACTTCCTAGGCCTATGGTCCTTTGTAAAATATTCTGCACTGTTTCATCATTAAATTCAGTAGCTGCTCCCTTTACCATGGGGTTCTATTAGAATGCTGCTGAGCTAAATCCTGGGCCCAATATTAACTTTTATATACTTAAACATATAGCTAATTTCACTGCAGTTTAGTTCTAATTCTTATCATCAGGAAATTGCACAATGAATACTGCTATTCCCGCCAAAGGAAAATTGAAAATCAAGGTCATTTTATCACGAGCATATTTATTTACTCTTATTTTAGCATCAAAAAGTATGACTATTACTGATTAAAAGGAGGGCAGGGGAATGAGGAAGAAAGAATCAAGTTACATCGTATCCAGGTACTGTTATTGTTTATGTCTAGAGGTCCCCCCAAAGCCTCATGCAGTCATGGGGTGGATAGCCTGAGATGTGCCTGAGTCTTTGGGAGGCCAGGAGTGAAATGTTATGGTTGGGGTCTAGATGTCCCCCAAAGCATCATGGAGTCAAGGGGGCAGACTTCTAGGGTTCGTAATTGATGGGCATGAGTCCACACCCCCCTGGGGCAGGTAGCTGCATACAATGTAAGGGAGGAAAAGAGCCCTGCTCCCTTTTTGATCTGTTGTCTTTGCTGTCTTTCTGTGTCATGAACAGTTGCTCCTCTTCCATGCTGCCCTGCCTTGAAGCCAGCTGACTATGGACTGAAATCTCTTAAAAACTGTGAGCTAAATAAACCTTCCTTAATTTTGGGAATCAGGCATTTTGCCCCAACACTGAGACAAGTAACCAGGAAAGAAACAAATTCCCTATGACAAATGTGATCACTATACCTACAATGTAATAGTAAATTAATTTGTTAAAAATCCTGTGCATCTCAGTGGAATGTGTATCAAAACAAAACACAGAAAGTTGAAGACGTATCTCAATGCACTAATATTCTTGGGTAAACTCACTGTTTATCTATTAGACCTAGTGGCACATGTCTGTAACCCTAGCACTAAGGAGTCTGACTGCAGGGAATCAGCCTGACTTCTAAACCACCATGGACTACATAGTGAGTTCAAGACCAGGCTGAAATATGTAGTTAGACCCTGTCTAAACATGAAAAAAAGAAAACACCTGTGTTTTATTGAGCAATGATAATATTCCATGCTTAGTTTATTGTTTCAGGTTTGTTTTTTCTTTTTTAAATACTGGGAATCTAATTCAGGACCTTGCATTTGCCAGGCAGCACACACAGGGGTACTTAACTGCACCTTTCATGATCATCTAGCTTTCTTTTCTTTCTTTCTTTTTTCTTTGACTTTTCTTTGCTTTCCTTTTGTGCACTTGAATTTTAACTGGAACCCTTAGAGACAAAATTAAAGAATCCATGTGTGTATAGTAAATGGAACAACTGAACTCTCCCCCATGATCTGTGGTCAGAGAAGTGTGGGGAATTAATCAGCCTTGAACTATGGGACTATGCAGTGCCAGGCTGTCCTCACTCCGGGAGCGGAGCAGAAAGGCATCCCACAGCACCCCTCCACACCTTACCTAAACAGAAGTTACAGAATAGAGTCGAAGCGCTTGGTAGTTTAAGTGCACCTTTCAAAACAGTGACAGGTTACCACTCACCCCTCCAGTGAAGAATAAGAATTGAGACTGATCAGTCTTTAATGGCACGTACAAGCAGAGAGGGTCAGACTACATCACAGCATTATAGCCCATCCTTTTAAAAAGCAAGCTTAGAGGACAAAGACTTTGCAATGGAAGATGAACATAGAAAACTGAGCAAGGACCCAGAGGAGCCAACTGTGCACAGAACTGGGAGCAACTTCCTGTCTCTGTCAGAGGGCAGCACAGCAACTGGGAGAGAAATGATGAGAGCAACAGGGTAAGGAGTGGGCAGACCATTAAGCGATATATAGAAAGTACTGGCTGAAGACTGGCCCCAAGCTGCCACATCTGGAGGTAAGATCAGTCCCAGCACAAACTCTACTGCAGACTTGGCAGTGTGACTCAGTAGTTTGGGGCTCTTGGTGGGCACCAGAGGAATTCTGTTTTTATTATATTTTACTTTTCATCTTTCTTTGCTGATTTTTTTTGGTCTCTCACTTATATTTTTATTCCAATCTATCCATCATCTTTTCCCTAACCTCAATTATCTTTTTTGATTTAGTCATATTTTCATATGGGTGAATATTTGCTTTAATCTTTCTGGTTAACTTCAATAATCCCTTGCTTATTCATTCTTTCTTTCTCTTAGGTCCTCTTCTCTAGCTTCGCAAAGCTTATGTGACTATCCTTTGTCCTCTGGCCTTGTTTCTACTATATTTCTCTTCAGTAATCTCTGTTTTATCATTTATCCTTTTTAAATTTCCCTCAAACAGGGTGAAATCATTCTACCAAGGAAAAACACTTCATACAAGCTCCTAATTTATGATGGATTCTTTTATATAATTGTGGGGTTTGCTCCTATCATCAAAGGTACAAAATTGTTACCACAGTTTGTCAGTTTCCAAATTGTGCTTGATGCTATTGTTATTGCTAATAGCACTACTTGAACTAGGATGTCATATCTGTTGTACTCAATTGTTCCCCCTTCTGTAACAACACTGGGAAGCACTGCGGTAATAACCTCACTACATCTCAGGACCAAAGAACTGGGGACTGATACAGATACCAAAATCTCACCCTTAATACACTGGGAAGATAGGACCTTGGAACAGATACTAACCAAGAATCTCCTACAAACAGAAGACATCCCTGAAGAACAGACATTTTCTAGGGAGGCCTTGATACTAGTGCTAAAGCTACCTACTAAAAAATTTTACAAGAATCCACATAGAAAAAATTAAACATTTTATAGCAAGTGTGAGGTCATGAGTTTGATTCCCCAGACCCAAAGAAATTTTTTAAATAGAAAAAGATTAAACACAGAAGCAAAATGCAACATCAGAATCCCAATGCAGCAAGAACAAGTCCAGGAGACACTGAGATAAGGAAAAATTGAAGATACATACCTGAAATTTCTGAAAGGATAGCTACCAATGTAAAGAAACAAATCCATGAGGCTACAAAATGGATCAAATCACAAATAAATGGTCAGGTAAAAAAATGATAACCATAGTGAAAAAATTGCTCAGAAAATCTGGAGTAGACATCGATTTTTTTAAAAAATAGAGTATAGGAAAAAGATGGAAACCATGAAGGCCCAACATATGACAGATAACTGAAAAACCACCATATTAAAAGATGTGTTCACCCAAACCACCACATAGGTGGACCATTAGTCTGTCTTGGGTAAAAACACCTACTGAAACTCAGAGATAGTTTGACCTGACCCAGTCTAAGTGCATATAGTTGCACTGCCTGTACTCTTTGACATGTAAACATGTTCTGCTTTTAAGGACTGTCTACCTAAGACAGACTTGTCAAGGACATAGTTTCATCCACCCCCTTGGCTCCAACTCCCTGAGGTTTTCCATCTTACGATAAACAACTCTTCTAGTTAACCTACCCCAAATGAATCTGCCTAAAAACATATGATCCAATCTATGTAACAAACTAGAGACTTGATCACTATCACTTTTTGTACTTTTTGCTTACAAATCATATATAAATGTTTGTTTACCCTAATTTGGGGCTGGTGATTTGGAACTGAGATTCCTACCAGAAGATGGAAGGTCAAGTTTCCCAAAACATGTAAACTAGTGAGGGAGGGAGGGTGAGAGAGAGAGAGAGAGAGAGAGAGAGAGATTTGATTTTATTATATCTTCCAGGATCTACAGAATTTGGGGTGTGTCCAAGTCCAGAAATGTCCCTGCTTGTGCTGATAAAGAAAGGAGTCAGCACCCACATCTTTGTTGGGTACCAGCACCACCAGACGCTAGGGCATGCACACCATTGCCATGACTTTCAAATTTCAGAGTAAGTCAGGCCGCACCTGGGATATGGCTGTGAGAGTGTGGCCTGTGTTCTTTAGCTCAGATGCCTGTTGGTGTCTCCACACTGCTGTCTGACTGCAGCTATCTCCAATGATCATCTCTTACCCAGTTCCTGAGAGATGGTAACAAAGGGAACTACCTGTAGAGGAGTCCTGTGTTTATTCTAGGACCTGCGTTCAAACAACCAACACTTAACTGGATTTTATTTGACCAACTAGCATCTCCAGGACTGTGGTCACTTTTTTTTTTTTTTTTGGTGGTCACTTGTACACTTGCTCAGCGGCCATTGCTTCTGGAAAGACCCACTGGGAGCAGAGTTACACTCTCCCCTTACAGATCACAGCAATGAGATCTGGTCAACTGTGTTTCTCCCTGTGGCAGTTGGGGGTCTGCAGCATTAACTTTGCTTCCATGGGGTGTGAATTACCATGGTCCTAAGCTGCTGCAAACCATATAGAAAGTGCAGATGGGTTCTTCCCTTCTCTGTTTTGTGTTCTTTCTTCAATTTCTTGGTGCCTTTAACTTTCCTGTCAGAGTCCACCTGATTCAGTCATCTACTCCTTTATGCTTCCCCGATTTTTCCCCAGAGCTTGAATTCTGAATCTCAGTTTGAGTTGATTTCTTTCACCACACCACCACTTTCCCCACCCTGTATCATGTTTGCTGCATTGGCATTGCTATAAATGACTCAAACTGATTCTTCCTTAGGACAGAAGAGGATTCTGCTGTGGATAACTGTATTTTCTTTACCCATTCACCTGTTTACCTTTCTTTTATATACATATCCCTTTTTTTTCTCTCTCTCTTCCCTGGTTGCTTGGACTAAAGTATTGAGGAGTATATTTAAAATTTTTCATAGTAACATTCTTGTCTTCTAAGTTTTAGCAAAAGCTTTCAGTTATTTCATATTTCATGTAATGTTACTATTGTTTTTTATTGGTAACTTTTAGCAGATTCACAAGGTTTTTATGTACTTTTTACTAAGAAAGTTTTTATCATGAGTGAGTGTTGGATTTTGTGAAAGACTTTTTATACATGTATTCAAATGATGGTGTAATGTTCCATTTTTCTCAAATTTATTGATTTCTGCTTTGATCTCTACACTTTCCTTCCATGTATGAGCTTGTGTTTGGGGTGTCCTTGTTTTTCTAGGATCTTGACTTACATGGTTAGGTTATTTATGTGGAGTCACTGTTTTTCTCATGTGAACATTTATAACCATAAACTGCTCACCCAGTCTAGTGTGTTCATCCCATGTGACTTTTTGGATTTGTTGACTTTAATGTCTTTAAGATGCATAAAATCAATCATCGTATGAAGCACATTCAAATTTCACGTCTGTGATATGGGCAGTACATGTCAACACGTTCCCACCACCATGGGAAAAATGACCACTATGAGCTTGGGTCTTTGGTGAAGCCCAGTATTTTGCCTGTTTACTTTTTCCTCTTTATGACTGAAGGAAAAATTGGGGAGAATAGAAATAAAAATGAAATGCAGTAGGTACATTTTTGTAATCATATAGTGAATAAATCATAATCCAAAACTGAAGGAATAAACTAAGACCAGATTATTATTGTTGATTCCTAAAACAGGTCTTTTTTGTTTTTTAGACAGGGTCTTACTATATATTCAAGTCCGGCCTTGAGCTCACTATGTAGTCCATGTTGGTCTAGAAGTGACTGCAGTTCTCCTATCTCAACCTTCCATGTGCTAGGAATACAGGCACTTGCCACAATGTAGAGCTTCAGCTGGAGCTTTTATTTTATTTTATTTTGACACGTCCTACTGAATTGCACAGGTTTTGCCTCCCCCCAATTAAAGATGGTTTTAATCATGCAAATCACCTGTGCTTGAGTGGTAGGGTTACAGACAGAAACTACTGGTCCCAGTTTTTCTTCACTCTATGCTTGTAGGAAATAAATATGCTTTGGATAAAATGCTATTTTCACTTTTGTTGTGGCTGCACTAGCAGGATGAACTGTGCAATGTTCTGATAATAAAAATTAGAAATGAGCTGTAGTAAAATTACGCTCATGTGCAAGCATATAAACAAAAGTGATATATTCTGCAATGTAGTACAGTTCATGAACCATAAGAGACATTTAATATTTGATTAGAGAAATGAATTTTTCCCTGGAGAGGTGGTGAATGCCTGTAATACCCACATTTGGGAAGCTGATGATTGCCATGAGCTTGAGGACAGCCTGGGCTACATGGTGAGACCCTGTCTCTAAAAAAGCAAAATAAGTAAATGAATAAGACAAATTATGGCTTTGTCTAAACATAATTGACTTAGGGTGGCTTGAATTCTAATGTTCACAAAATTAAAGACTACTTACTGTATTTGTCACTTGTGTTTTGACCTTGAATTATTGGAATGCAACCCTATGATAAATTGAGCAGCTATTGCATTGAAAAGGAAAACAATGTAGGATATTTACAAAACACTTCAGTATTTGGAAATAAGGAGGCAAAATATGTCAAGGATGCCAGATGGTCTCACACTGACTGCTTGCAAAAGTCTCTTATGCAGTGGAAGAGACATAAGGGACTTCAGTCATCAGAGAGTGGTACTTATCGATGGCAAAAATCACCACACATATATCTCTGAAGATTTGAGCTTCCTAGGTTAAAAAACATTTATTTCTAGAGTACAAATGATATTTTCAGCATCAAAAAAAAATAAAGACTGTGGTTTACTATGAAGAATACAAACCATCCTGTCAAAACAAACATCAATACAGTAAAAAATTCCTGAGAATGTTCTTGCAGAAAAATCATATCACTGCTTAAAGAATGTAGAGAGGTTAATTGTTATAAGACACTGTGGCTTCTTTGAGGAAAATATATGCCCCTGCTGGTATCTGGCAGTGGGGCACTCATGTTTGGATGAAATATTGAGTGATTAACTCCAAAATAAATAGTGCGAATGAGTCTAAAAAGTATAATTTAATGATAAAAACTAATATAGTACACACGCGATAGTAATGGCTCTGATGCAGACAAAAAAACAGGCAAAACTATGCAGTGCTTATAATCTGTAATCATGTTGTGAGACACATACATATCTTGTTAGAATATTATTGATAATTTACATGTTATTTGAAAACAGATGAACTCTTACATACATGTACAGAAGTATAAAAATAATAAGCTATGTCATCCATTTAAAATATTCTTGCTAGAATGATGGACAGTATGCAACATAATTTTAATTACAAGCTAGTGGAAAATGATGGCAGTTAACAAAAATTCAGTTTTGGTGTCAGGTTACAGCACAATTTAAAAAGGCAAAAGAAAACAATGGAAACAAACAAAAATAAACCCCACAAAATAATGAGCCTAGTGGTGTGTACACAATAATAAGTCACTTCACTTGTATGGCTAACAGGGGCCAGGGGCATTAGCTCAGTGGTTTAAGTGCCTGTCCTGCAAGTACAAGGTCATGAAATCAATTCCCATTACCAAAAAAGCGGGGGCTAGGGGTGAGGGTTTAGATTAGTGGCCTAAGTGCCTGCCCTGTATGTCTAACAGTGCAAAATAAAGAAGACAATTATCACCTACTTTAAGAAATGATATTAAACTCCCATGGAATTGCTTACAAGAAGGTACAAAATTATGTGGGAGCAACATATATTTTTTAAAGTAGACTAAATATTATTTAACTCAGAGATCTACTTTAAGACTGAGTTTACAGTATTTATACTAAAGCATATCTCTCTGGAGAACTAATTATACATATTTTTATATAACTCAATTTGTAGGTTTATATAACTCAATTTTTAGGAAAGTGATCAAAGGATTAGGAAATTATGAGTTACATCTAAGACCTCTGTACATTCACAGGGATAGCATATTCATTCTTTCATGCAGTACAACTGGGAACTTGTATACATCACTTATATTAATTATTTCTCACAATGTTGTATTTGCCACATGAATTAAACCAAAATGATGACAGGTGTTCCCACGTAATGGACATTCATATGAACTTGTCCACTGTGCAATGCCATGTTTAACAAAATGTCATGTAAAAATGAAGATTTCTTACATATAAAATTTGAAATTTCTTATGTATTTGACAAGAGGGAAAAACCCTTTCCTACATTGCTAACACATGTTCTGAGTCTCTGCACTGTGAATTCTTTCACCTATTTAATGATACCAGTTGAATTGAAAGAGGTTTTATACTATTTACAAGAACAGGTTCCATCTTTTTCATGTCAATCTGAATCATTTTATATATTCATTTTTATTCTCCCTTCTGAATGTGCATGATGCTTAGTGCAGTAAGAGAAGAATCTTGCTTATTGTTTACAGTCCTTCTCGTAGTAAGACTTCCTTCATGTATGTGACAATACTTCTGTGCACTGAATCAATTCACACATTGCTTACATACATAGCATTTCAACAGTGTGAGTCTGTTCATGTCTGGAGAAACACCACATATGTGGAAAACTTTCCCACATTTCTTACATCTATTAAGTTTCTACCCCATATGAGTTCTTTCATGTCTTTGACAACACGTGTTTGTGCTGAAAGTTTTCCCACATTTCGTGCATACATATGGTTTCTCCCCAGTGTGAGTCCTTTCATGTATTTTGCAATCCTTGTTTGTGATGAAAGCTTTACCACATTGCATACATGCATAGCGTTTCTCCCCAGTGTGAATCTTTTCATGTACTTGACAATAACTTTTTGTGTTAAAAGCTTTTCCACATTGATTACATACATAGGGTTTCTCACCAGTATGAATCCTTTCATGTACTTGACAATTTTGTTTTGTGCTAAAAGCTTTCTCACACTGCTTACATGCATAGGGTTTCTCCCCAGTGTGAGTCCTTTCATGAATTTTGCAACCCTTTTTTGTAATGAAAGCTTTTCCACATTGCTCACATACATAGGCTTTCTCTGCAGTGTGAATTCTTCCATGTACTCGACAATAACTTTTTGTGCTAAAAGCTTTCCCACATTGCTTACATACATAGGGTTTCTCCCCAGTGTGAATTCTTTCATGTATTTCACAATAAGTAAGTGTGCTAAAAGCTTTCCCACACTGTATACACACATAGGCTTTCTTTGCAATGTGAGCACTTTCATGTACTTGACAAGAACTTTTTGTGCTAAAAGGTTTTTCACACTGCTTACATACATAGGGTTTCCCAGCTATGTGAGTCCGTTCATGCATTTGAAAATTATATTTTCTGCTGAAAGTTTTCCCACAATAGTTACATACATAAGATCTCTCCCCAGTATGAGTCCGTTCATGTACTTTACAATTAGCATGTGTGGTGAAAGCTTTTCCACATTGCTTACATACATATGATTTTTCTCCAATGTGTGTTCTTTCAAGATTATCCAATGAACTGTTAGTGAAGGATTTCACATAGTTTTTACATACCTGTGTTTTTCCTGCAGAGTAAGTATTTTTTGCCTGAATATCATTGTGAGAATTAAAACCTTTTCGATGTGGTATGCATATATACATATTTACCTCATTGTGACTGCTTTCTCTAATTTGAATATTATTGAGTGTAAAGAATAATTTGGCATCTGGCTTCTCTTCAATGATACTTTCTTCATTGCAATCAGAGTAGGATTTGGCACATGGCATATACTTGTGAGGTTTCTCTCCAGAACTTGTCTTTGCATATTTCAGAATGAAGTGGAATTTTGTGCATGTTTTCCATTGTTCATTATGGATAGACAGTTTCTCTTGAAATCCCAGCTGCCCATACGGTATGAGTGCAGTGTTAGCCACGATGGGCCCATCTACCGATGAATGACAAACCAAGGGCTTTCTAGAGGAAATACTTTCATCTGGTTTAATACCAACTCTCATATGCACATCTGTATCTAAAGTCTGAGAAACCATTTCTCCATGTTGATACCATAATTTATATTGACAGGACTGCTCTACCTCCTCACTCCTGTAAAAGGGGAAAGCAACAAAACAACCAATCACATTTAATAGTGTCTTTTGGTAATGATTCACCATGAGGAGATCTGCTTTGATGCCACATAAGAATATTTAATTATTCACCTACTTTACACTCTGCATCATGACTTGGAAACAGCTATTTCTAAAAAAGTAGGATCCATTCCTGAGTTTGAAAGCAACACATTTGCAATTCACAATACTTGCTTTAATTTTGAGGAATTGAAACATGTCTTGATCAAACATGAGCTACGTATTGATGAATTTGATACTTTTTCTCCATAAATCCATCCCTTCTCCTTCCACTGAATCCCTACACCCACTCCAAAATGTCTGCTTCTCTCTTTTCCACCATCTCTTCTCTGTTTAATCCTTAATTCATGGTGTGAGATGCTCATGAAAAATATAACTTGTGACATTGAAATTTCTCTAACTTACTTAATCTAACATTATGGGCTCTACTTTTATTCATATTTTGGCAAATGATGTCATTTCATTCTTTTGTGAATGATACTATGCCATTATATATACATACCACATTTTTCAGTGCTGGAAATTGAATCAGGGTTTTAGCACTGAGATACATCCAGGGTTTTTTTTGAGTTTCATTTTGAAATAGAGTCTCATCAATCATTAAGTTGTCCTGGCTGAGAATGAATGTTTGATCTTACTGCCTGAGCTTCCCAGAGAGCTAGAACTACAGCATGCCCCTTTATGCCCAGTAGGTCCTTTATTTCCTTAATGAATGCAACTGTGAATAGTCATTCAGGCTCTTTGCAGTGCTTGACTTTTCTACATTGTGCTGCAAAAAATGGATACTTCAACATCAGTGTAATATGACTACTTAACTTTGTGGGGAATATACACAAGTAAAAGTAAAGATGGATAAAACAGAATGTGTAGTGTGTGTGTGTGTGTGTGTGTGTGTGTGTGTGTGTGTAATACCACAGATGTTATACCACTTTGACAGTCCCACCAATAACATGGGAATGAGCCTTTTGATTTTGAAATATGAATGGACTGTGCTTTGGAGGACTGCTTGAAAATAAAAGTGATCTGGTATTCACTTGAATTTTCAATACCTCCACAAATTAGTAATTTTTATGCATTAAATATATACATCACATAGAACTACATATAGTATCACTTCTACAATTTGTTTCAAATGAAAGTGGACTTTAAAAAATGTGAGTTCTTGGTGTATGCATAAAATTTGAGTTCTTAGTGTATGCATAAAATTTTTTTATTGAGTCCTGTCATTAATGCTTGAATACAATTTCTTTCAACATATCTATAATTTTCAGCAGAGAACATAATTAATTTGTTTTTTGTTTGTTTTTGTTTTTGAGACTGTTGGAATGTTCTTGAGAATGTTTTTGTTTTTGAGAATGTTGGAATATTTCAAATAAAAAATCATCAGATTAGAGATGTTCAACATGTTTAACTTCTTGGAGAAATTTTGTGAAATTTAACATTGGTTTCTTTGCATAGTTTGCTTGGGTTTAATATTTATACACGAGGCACATTCCTCTCGTGAATGCAAATTACCTTGGAATTTTCCTGCAATTGTTAATCTCATCTTCAATGTGCTGGTCATCTGAGTTTCTTCCTAAAGTGTAGAAACAGAAATATAATGATGACTTACTACATATGTGAAAAACAGGAGATGCCAATTAGATTCATTAAAATGTTACCATGCCTGGAACATGCATCACAACATTTCCATCTTACTATCCAATGATCTGAGTATATAAATGAGAAAATGGTATCTTCCTTACCTATGGCTTCCAGGTGCCTAAAGGTTTCTAACATCACATCTCTGTAGAGCTTCATTTGGGATGGATCCAGCAAAACCCACTCTTCCCTGGTGAAGGTCACAGCCACATCCTCGATAGTCACTGCCTCCTGCATCATCAGACATGGATTTCCAGGAAGAAGAATGAGATTTACAACATGAATTATTTCAACTCTACTCACAGATAGCTCATATGAGCTGAGATTTCCAAATGTTTAATTCATGTCTTGACAATCACACATGTATTCTTCCATATGCACATGCAACACAGGAAGTTTGATGCTACACTGGAGTTTAGTGCTAAAGCAAGAGCAGAATGGGAAATCTTCTCTACTGGTTAGATACAGGTTTACTTGTACAAAGTCACTAAAGCATGAGTCCTAGAAGGAGCCTAAAAAACCAGAATCCAAGGGAAAAAAGAAAGTTAGCTAAATAAATATCGATGAATTACTCTGAAGGATAAAAGAAAGCACCTTTTTCCCTTATTACTCAAGAGTATTGATCGTTTATTTCTGTTTCTATTTAGTCAGTATTTTGAAACTTCAACCTGTTTTTATAGACAAATTCTTAGAACACTAAGTTAAACTTATGAATAATTTTTAAAGCTAATAAAAAAAAGTAGTTTTTATTAAAGAATGCCTCAGAACAGTGAAATTGGATTAAGGAAGCAATATTATGTATGGCTCAGTGTTATGACTCAGTAACTGAAAAGTGGCATAAGGGAGAGAAATATGGGGCTGGATATGATGAAAATATATATGAAATGTTCTGATCACCAAGATTTTACAAACTTAACAGGCACTAATAATGAAAGGAAAAACTATTCCACTTCCACATACACATTCAAATGTGAGAGCTTCTTTCAGGTACACAAAGTATCTCAAAATCCACTCTGAAGGGCACTGCTCTATTGGTAGAGAGAATGACAAAGTAAAGAAAAGCAAGAGCATCTTCAATGGGCTCACACGTAAACAGAATATGTCTTAGTTACATTTTTCTCATCATGGAGACAAAATTCTCAACACCCAAAATTGCAGGAAATGTTTATTTTGACTCATAGTTTGCAGAGGTTTCTGTTCATAATTGGTGGGTCCCAAGGCACAGTGGCATGTAGAGTGGCATCACAGAGGAAAAACAGTCCATGGTGGGCAGAAGGCAGTAAAAGCAGCAACAGCTATTCTCTTCTTGCTCCCTGTATGTTGTCTAGGGTACCAGAATAGTACTCACACCCTTAACCCTAGCATCACAGCATGAATCAATCCCAGTAGCATGCACTATGGATCCAACCACCTCTGAAAAGCTCCACCTATGACTGTATAAGGCTATGAAAGGACATCTAGATACAAATTGTAATACAATATTGGTTCATGATAGAGCTCTTATGTCACAAAGTGGCACGAATGACAGTCTATGTAATAGAGGCAGGGAGAAATTGATATAATATTCTTTTGGGGGGGGGGTCCTGAATTGTACTCAGGACCTTGCACTTTCCAGGCAGGTGCTTGTGCACCTCTGGCCCATGGTATGTTATTCTTCATATGATTCATATAACAATTAAATTATACCTTGAAATAGAAAAGATAAACTTGAACATTTTTGAAAATGTTTTTCCACAAAAGAAAATCATGAAGTTATCTGAATCGAGGGAATAATTCAGAAATAGAGGGAGAAATTCAGATGTAAACGATGGTATGTAAAAGTCAAGAAATGATAAAGATATCTGCAGTGTAAGCCAAAAAAGATTTTGTGTTCCAAATAAAAAATGCAACATAAGACAGAAGAATAGAAAGAACATCTAAACCTCAAGAGAAATTAGCAAATAAAAAACAAGACCCATGACCTTTTCTGAGGAAGCAGACAAAGGAAGTGAATTGTAGAAAGACATGACTAGTTGACTAATGCAAAAATGAAGGATGAAGTGATACACTCTGCAGCCATATCCTCTGCTTTGGAGTATTCCAAAACTTACACATCAGTGACTTTGTTCTATTTTTAGAAAGTACATGAGATGTTGTTTCTGAAGACAAAAGTGATTCTTTTTCCACTATTAAAAATTATATTTGAAAATACTGCAACCACATTGCTACTAAAATTGAGAAGAAAGTACTTTGCCCCTGACACAGGCATGACCACAGATGAAACATAGTGAGAAAAAGGAACCACACAGAATGATTTGCTGTGAAATTTCCATAGGACTCATGGAATATTTCAAGATGCCAAATCTAAAAGAATGCTGCATAGTGACAGCTGCAGATGATAAAGTCATGAGCAACAGCATAGTAAATAGAACACTGTTATCCATGGGGAAGACCATGATGAGGCTTACATGGTTTCCCAGGGCTGCTCTTAACCCTGATTGCTCAGTTAAAAATCTTTCTAAAGGTTCCAATGGTATTTATAGTGTTATGATCTAAAAATCCTCAAAAGCTTTCTTAGAATAAATTTAATTGCAAAATATATGAACACTAAATTGCCTTGTAGAAAAAAACTTAATTAATGCTTGCTTCCTCACATTCCAACATGGAAAAATGAGAGGCAATTTATAGAGTGGGCACAACTAACAAAGCAGTACAGTTGCAAATGTAGGCTCTGCAGACACACAGGAAGCAGTGCACAGGCTGCACACTGGCCACCAGGAGAAAGGTTAGGATAACTGTGACCCCAAACCTAACCTCACCTCTAATCCTAACCTGAAGCCAAATGTGAACCCTAAGAGTAAGACAAGAAACAAAAGTACTACAGCCACTAAAATACTGAAAAAAAATCTTTTGAGTTTCTTTCTTGGCACTGAGACAAAATACTCAACACCCACAATTTAAAAGAGGAACTGTTGATTTGAGTTCACAGTTTGTTGAAGTTTCAGCCCATTGATGCCTGGCATCAATATAGAGTTGCTTGGCAGATGGGCATAGTACATAGGAAGCTTACTCATGGTATGGCATTGGAAAGCAGTGAGCCATCAAGGCATCAAGAGTGATACATATACATCCTTTGAAGCCACATCCACAGTGAACCACTTTTTCGTAACAAGATTTACCTCCCAACATCATACCCAGCCATAAACTTCAGAGTACTAGTCCAGTAACACACCCATGATCAAGTCACCCACAAAAGCCCCATCTATAGCCACCTGATGCTTTGGAAGAACATCTAGATCGAAACCATGATGATATCCCAGGAAAAAGCCCCAACATAGTCATAGTCACAAGGGCCAATGCACATAATGAAACATGGAGAATGAAAAGGTGCACATAGTGTGCTGATCTCATAGTCATGAAAAGATCTGAGAGTAGCAAAAATTGAAGAACATGTGATTAGCTTGTGTCATACACAGGACACAGCAGTGGAGGCACAGCAAGTACATAACCATTGATCGTCACAATTAGAGATGGAGAAAGCAGACAATAGCTAAGTGGATGTGTGAGGTAGGTATTTACTCCAGACAGCACCCTCACTAGCAGATTCCCCAGCACTGTGAATAGGTACAGCAGCAGGTGCAGCCCAAGGAGCAGTGGCAGAGCTGCCACAGGGAGGCTAAGAAGCCAAAGAGGATGCACTGTGGTCAGATGCCATCATTCTGAACAAGTCTGGCTATTGTGCCTGTTGAGATCCAAATCAGGAGGAGACACAATGGTGAAACCTCTGGTTAAGGCACAGATCAAATGACAACTTAATTGTATGCCACTGAACAATTTACTAGATCTTACAATCTTTTTCATCATCTATTTAGAAATAACATGTTACTATTCACCATGGTGATAGACACTATTAAGGGTGTCAGCCAGAGTTTAGCAAATAGTTGGGTTTATTAACACTGCCTCCAGGAAGTGGCATCCAGCTGGAGTCACGGTGGGCAGGAAAGGAGGATCGGGCTATGAACACCTTATAGTGCACATCTCATAACAAACCTATGCTCCAGCTGACTCGCTTTATACAACGCTTTCCCTTGAGTCTGTCTTTCCTTGGTAACTTAAGAGTGTACTGATTTACATTTATTTTATGTCTATATTATTGTTATCCTCTTCAGACACCAAACTTCCTAATACATAGGATATGCAGGGATCTGAGAATGGCCTACACTTCTGCAAACACACTTCCTAAAATATCTAAAATGAGAGAATCACAATTTCAGTGTCAACATGGATAAACATTGCATGACTTGGGCAATGAGAATGAGTTAAATTCTCTAGAATTCAAGTACTTGGAAGCATAATGTTACAGAGATACGTGTTGAAATATGTAACTCACTAATACATAAATAGATGATGGGTGCTGCAAATTTTAACACCTCAGAAATGCAATGAAGCAATTATTTCTTCTAAAGCACTTAGTATACATATTGGATATATTCAAGATGTTCTCAAAAATAGAGACTAAGTAGTCAATTCATCAGCTTTACATATCTCGTGTGTTTTTCAATACACATGAGATATGTAAGGTAGAAGAAATCCAGAAACTTAATCATACAAAACTATTGCTCAACCAATGAACTACTTTCCCATTCCACCCATTTGCTTTTGGTGAAAAGTACATTATTAACTAATCCAGTTTTTCCATAGCAAATAGAGAAATAAATTTAGACATATTTACAGTTAGGTGATAATTTTTACATAAAATGTTAAATTTTGAAAAACATGTTTATTTCTCTACACAGCACAAAGGAAATATGCTTACTTTATCAAAAATATAAAATCAATATTCAAAGAAAGAGGATTAAATACACTGAAAATGACAAAACATGGTAAATTTTTTTAAATTTTCTATTTTAAAGAGAATAAAACCAAAGAGAACAGTACAAAGCAAATCAGAACAGAACAATGCAAGCAACATAGCACTTCACAACAAGACAACTGGACATCAACAATAGCTATTATAATGTCTCTTTTCTTCAAAATAGTTGAGCATATCTTCACACACAATAATATCAAACATAACAATATAGTATAAAACCATTCAAAGGAATAAAAGCATTACAGGACTTCAAAACCAAATAACATGAAATGAACAATATAGTAAATATTTATAAGAAGAAAGAGAAACTAGCAAAGCACAACATGAAAATAAAAAATAACCAAGAATGTCATGGATATATTAATGTTTGAAAAAGGGCCACTGTGTGTTCTAGCACAAACAGTTCACTTACCAAGGAAAGCCCATCAGAATCATGGCAGACTTCTCCACATAATCCATAAAGTCAAGAACAGCTTGGAGTAAAGTATTTTAAGCCCTGAAATAAAACAGGTTCCAATTCGGATTGATGTATCCTGCAAAACTATCTTTCAAAATGAATGGAGAACTAAGATGCTTCCACAGCAAAGAACAACTGAAGAAATTCATGTCCACCAAACCAACCCTACAAAGATTTCTGAAAAATATTCTAGAAAGAGATAAAAATGACCACAATCCCAATGACAACAGAAAGAAATCACCAAGCAGGGCAACAAATTAAACAGAGGGAAAAAGTAAGGAATCAACAGCAGGAAAATAACATGATGAACATAAGCCAACACATATCACTCTGAACTGTTAACGTACATAATCTTAATTCACCGATCCCCCCCCCCAAAAAAATACTGACAGAGTGGGTCAAAAATCAAAATCCAACAATATGCTTTATACAAGAAATACATTTAACTCACAAGTAAATTCATAGACTGAAAGTCAAAGGATAGAAAACAATACTCCAACAGACAGGACCCCAGAAAAAAGCAGGCATAGCTATTCTGTTTGCAGACAATGTGAACTTTAAATCAAGAATGATCAAAAATGTTAAAGGTCACTACATAGTTGTTAGGGGGAAACTGATAGAGGAAGAGATAACAATCATAAATACACATGCACCAAATACTGGAGCACCAAACTATGCCAGACAAATATTAATAGACATTAAAAATCAAATAAATACATGATAACACAATTATAACAAGGGACATTAACAAGCCACTGTCACAAAGAGATAGATCAACCAGATGAAGAATCAGCAAAGAAATAGTAGAACTCAACTAGACTACTGAAATGGACTTAGCAGACATTTACAGAATGCTCCACCCAACATAAGAATACACATTCTTCTCATCTTTGCCTGGGACATTCCCTAAAATACAACTTATACTAGTCTATAGAACATGCTTAAGTATATACAAAGGTATCAAAAATATCCCATGCATATTATCTAAACATAGTGCAATGAAATTGGATATTAATGACAAAAGGAACGGCAAAAACTACATAAATACATGGAAATTAAATAACAACCTCCTAAACAACCAATGGGTCACAGATAAAATTAAAGAAGAAATTATACAACATCCATAATTGAACAAAAAAGCAAATACAACTTACTGAACCTGTGGAATGCAAAGAAAGCAGTTCTCTGAGGGAAATTTATAGTGGTCAATTCTCACATATGGAAAATGGAAAAAACAAATAAATAACCTAAGGATGCACTTCAAACGTCTAGAAAAAAAAAAAGAGCAAATCAAGCTGGAACCCCAAAGAAGGTTGGAAATTATAAAGATCAGAGCAGAAATTAACACAAGTGAGGCTAACAAAACAATGCAAAGAATTAATGAATCAAAGAATAGGTACTTTGAATGAATAAAGAAAACCGATAAACCCCTAGCCAATCTTATCAAAAAACAAAAAAAGAAAGAAAAGAAAAACTCAAATTCATGCAATGAGAAAAGAAAAGGATGAAATCACTACCAACTCTATGGAAATTCAGAAGATCATCAATACCTACTTTTATAAACTATACTCTCATAGAATGGAAAACACAGAAGAATGGAAAGATCCCTGGAAACATATGAATTACCAAAGCCAAATCAAGAGGATATAAAAATTCTGAATAATCTAATATCAGTTAATGAAATTAAAAATGTCATTAAAAAGTTACCTGTGGGAGAGGCTCTGTGGGAGTCTTGTGACTGACGTTCATTTGATAATAGTAGCCATCGTATCAGTTTAGTTTCTGTTTCTACACAGTTCAGTTTCTGTTTCTGAGTTAAGTTTCTGTTTCTTCATATCTTGTCTATTTCCCCAAAGTCATGCGCTTCCCCATATTAGGTTAAGACTACCCACCGTTGCCTAGTTACTTGCTTACGTCAAGAGGCTTAACTTCCTCATTCTCCGTACCCTATATATACCCAACATTTCCTGCCAATAAACGAGACTTGATCAAAATCCTGTCTTGTCTCCATTTCTTGTGTCTCTTGTCCCTATCTCATCCCCACTCCTCCTCTAGGGTCTTCGTTGACTTACCCGTGGGTCGGGACACTTACCAACAACAACAACAAAAAAGTCCAGGTCCTGATGGATTCACACCTGAATTCTACAAGAAATTTAGAGAAGATCTACCACCAATACTCTTAAAACTCTTTAAATGAAATAGAAAGGGAAACAATTGTACATAACTCATTCTTAGAGGCAAGTACAATGATTCCAAAACCAGAGAAAGAATAGCCAAAAAGAGATGTATAGGCTAATCTCCCTAATGAACACAGATACAAAAATTCTCAATAAAATACTAGGAAATAAAATGCAACAAATCATCAAGAAGTATATACACCATGATCAAGTGAAATTCATTTCATGAATGCAGGGATAGTTCAACATAAGCAAATTTAAAAATCTAATATCAACAGAACTAAAGACAAAAATCACATGATCATGTCAATAGATGAAGAGCTTTTTGAAAAAGTCCAACACTCACTCATGATAAAAATCCTACAGAAAATCAAAATAGATGGTATCCACCTCCATCTGATAAAAGCCATATCTATGACAAACCAATAGCCTACATCATGCTAATTGGACAAAAACTGAAAGTTTTCACTCTAAAATCAGGAATAAGACAAGGATGTACATTATCACCACTCCTACCCAATACTGTTCAGGAAACATTAGCCAGAGCAGTTAGACAAGAGAGAAAAATAGAAGAGAACAAAAGAGAGAGAAACAATAAACGTAGGATAAAATAGGAAGCATTTAAATTTTTATTATTATCAGATGACATGACACTCTGTATAGAAGACCCCAAGAACTCCATTAAAAGACTCTTAAACTTAATAACCAAATTCAGTAGTATGGCTGGATACAAATTCAACACTCAAAATCAATTGCATTTCTGTACAAAAACAACAAACTCACCAAGAGAGAAACTGGGGAAACCACACCCTTCACAATGGCATCCAAAAAAAAAAAAACAAAAAAAACAAAAAAAAACCACCGATGTAGTTAGGATCAATCTAACAAAACAAATAAAAGATCTATATCATCAAAATTACAGTACTCTGAAAAAGGAGATCAAAGGGAGTATCAGAAAATGGAAAGCTATCATTTACTCATGGATAGGAAGGGCAAACAGTGAAAATGGCCATACTCCTCAAAATGTAGTACAGATTTAATGCATTCCCATTTAAAATACCATTGACATACCTCGCAGTACTAGAGAACACTGCTAAAATTCATCTGCAAGCAGAAATGACATAGAACAGCAAAGGCAACACTGGGCAACAAAGGCGAGGCAGGAGGCATCACAATCTCTGACTTGAATTATACTACAAAGTTACTGTGAAAATCAGCAGAGTGCTGGCAAAAAAATAACCATGAGGACCAGTGGAATAGATTGGAAGGTGCATGTTAAACTATAAACACACTCAGCCCCCTTATTTTTGCTACCCTATTTACTTTTTAATCCTCATTGTTCTTCCCTATTCAAAAATTCCTTTTTTTCTATTCATTTCTAAGCATGTAAAAAAACCTAACCCTGGGGACTTACTTCTGCTTCAGTACTTGTTTTATAAGAAGTCCATCTCAATCAACATCTCAGTTTTAAATCACTGTGTCAAAATGGTACAAGGGTGATAGCAATGTCAGGGATGACAGCCCTTGCCTTTCCAACTGCCAGTATCACATGCTGATGACCCAGTTCAATGTGTTTCTCAGGTTGAGTTTCACGTGTAGGTCTCACAGAAGGTTGTCCTTAGCAAGACCCCTTTCCCTTTCCTTGGTTTTGGGTACAAACTGGTGTTGCAAACAGGAAAAATTAAGACTTACTTTCAAAAGTTTCTTATTGATTTAAACTTTCCTTATGCAGAAGGGAGTGCAGCTGGACAATGCCACGCAAGCAAGCTGAGCTACCGCATTTTACCCATGAAACACGCTGTAATCACACCATTGGTGGCAGTGGGATCTTGCAATCTAACAAAATTCGGTACTTTAATGAGGTCACGGTGGCAAGGCAGACTGAATGCTGTGGTCTGGAAAGCCTATAGATGGAAAGTTTTATGGCAGATGGACAGGCACACAGCCTTGTCCATCTGCCATATAAAGTTTTCTGCAATTGTGAAACAAGCACATGTACATATTACAATAAAAGGATTTTACATGAATAGGAATTCTTATAAAATGGACATATTTTAATTATTTCCTTTGTTAAAAAAGACTACCTCTTTCCACATTAAAATCCCCACCATTTTCCTCAGCATTCTTAGCTCTCTGGAAGGCATCATTTAGATTGTTTCTAAAGAACAGATTATGTAGCTACCTTATAAATAAGGCACTTAGCAAAAGAAAACAGCCTGAAGTGCATTTGCGAAATAAGCCATAATAATGAGAAATAAAATAAGAAGACATAGTGAACTATAGATAGAAGAACAAGATGGAACTTCCTTAGGAAACAGGGAATGCAGCCTTCCCTCCTTCAAGGAGTTCCAGCCACTCCCTACCAAGCTCCCCAGTTCCTCTGAACTTAAAGTGCAAAATAACCACTTTTTCTCTAAAATCCCAGGTTTTTTTCAACCTTACACGTTAAGAAAATGGGTTTCACTTTCTGAGTTTCAAATAGTCATTTTACATACACAGAATCACCTGTGAGAGGTGGACATTAAATAACTGAACAATTACTGTGCTCTGGTTATTTATAATTAGTTCTGGATTGAGCAGCCATTTAGCCACCCACTCAGGATGATTCCCAGAATCAGGGGAGGTATTCTTCTCACCTTCAATGAAAACTCTCCTAATGTAGAGACAGCTGAGGCATATAAGGAGAGTTACAAAAGGGTCTGAGCCCTGTAAGAAATAAAGGAGACATAGCCACTGTGTCACAGCAGAAAGTCCTGCTGACAGCCTGCAGTTTCACTAATGTGTCTGTGTAAGCTACACCCTGCTTCTTTAAGCTCCCTTTTCAGTAGGTAACGTCTCCAAAATGAGTTGGTAAAATAGTTGTTGGAAAATTGCCTATAGCGCAAGCCAGATCCTACAAAAAGTCCAATAACCAATCACACAGTGACCCTTAGAGGTGGTGGAGATAGGGCCCTCACCCCATGAAACAGTAAGACAGCCCGCTTTGTGACTCAGCTTGGAGTATTCATGCTACTCTCATGGAGTGTCTTTGTATCTTTTCTTGCAATACCTGTAATAGAGTTTTGCTTGGCGCTAATCTCTAATTTTTTTTTCCTCTTTTTATGTCAGAGACAGGCAAGCTCAGCAAGGGTGAGTCTAGAGACCTGAGACAGAGAGCTCCAAGTAACACTACATCTTCCTTAGGTTTCAAGATCTCATGCCACAGTGCCCAGTTGATGATAATGTTCTTTCTAGTTGTCAGTAGGGCTCTGACATAAATAACTAGGGTGATAACTGCTTTGCTGAGTGTGGAACACAATTCACTGCATGCTTGGGAAGCACTCATCCAGAGTCAGGTCACCTGCAGTGTTAAGCCTTGCATCGCATCCTCACAGCAATATGTGCACATATTATGAGGTTGGCAATGTGGGGAAATACTGGAAACGCAGGAATTCATTGTGAGTAAAAAATGGCAGAGGTCTGAGGAGAGGAGGTGTGGGTTTGAGACCCTGCATTGCAGACATTTATAACCATCACATTCTCCAGCTTTGCTACTGAAAAAATGTACTCTAACCAAAGCGCCCCCATCCTGTTTTGCACGTGCCGTTTTCTTTGTCCCTGGTTTCAGCCTTTGTTCCAGGAACTAGGCAAACCGCACTTTGGCAAAGCCTCAACTTTTGTACTCTGTGAAATTCCAGTGAAATGACCAAGAGCTGTAAATTCTCCCGTAAAGCTAGCTGTCTCCATAAAGCTTGTCCTCAATACCAAATAAGGCAACGAAAGTCTTCTTCGCCCCTCGGTCCCCCTCCCACCCTGGCTTTGCGGTTTCTCTCTTTATAACCCTTTCAGAAACCTAATCTAGCTGCACAGCTCTGCAATTCCAACACGTCTGTGCCGCTGGGTGCCAGCCTATTTCCGCTTCATTTTCTTTTTCTTTTGGATGTCGTCTCACTTTTGGGGTACAACATTTTGAGTTACAGCAAAAAGCACTGAGACCAGGGACCCAGCGCCCCGCAGCTGCACCAGCTCCAACCCACCCTCAATCAGGGCCGCCCCGAGGCCCCGCTCTCCCCGCACTGCTGAGGCTGTGCTGGGCCACACCAGACGGCACCGTGGGCGGGCAGTGTCACCGTGGGGACAGGACTCACCGAACACGGCGGTGACCCTGAACCCGCCGAGGGAAAAGTGGCAAAAGCCCCAGAGCCCAGGAGGACCTCCGGGTCTGGAGCTCGGCAGGGAGGCTGCAGCTCCCCAGAGCTGTTTTGGCCGCTTTCTCTCAGACCTCAGCCCGACTCTATCCCTTCCCTGGCTTTCGTCCCGCACCATCACCATTGCGAGGCTTCCTGGTGTCCCCGAGTCCTTCCCACGCGGCCTGTAGCCAGCAGAAGTCCCAGGTGATCTAACGGAACTGAGGAACTCTCAGCACTGTGATCAGGACGTGGAGCCATGATGCCGGAAGTCCCCACCCACTTCAGCTCACCTGATTGGACAGTTCGTGCAGCCCGCCTCTCCCTTGTTGATTGGCTCCTGCTCCACTGCCTTCCCTCTGACCAGAGAAAGTAATCTCCTTCCTGCTTGGCCAGAGCTCAAATGATAGTTTATCACTCAGGAAATTCTGGATAATGCTGTTTACCACAATACCAACTTTATCTCGAGTAAGAATAATTGCCTTTAAGCAGTTTACTCCCGACTTTCTAGATCTGCCTCTGTTTTCTCAATGGATTTAGTGTGCTCTTTCTGAAATGGGGTCACTCCTGTGCTCAGAGGTTTCTATGGTTAGTGTCCTATGAAAGAATCAGTGCCCTGATAGAAGAGAACATCATGAGTGTGAGACAGTACAGGACTGAATGGAATAGAAGCAGGGCTGTCCTTTTCACAGGTGACTATTTGGCAATAAGGCAGCTGATTTCATTATCAAGATTTTCACACTATCTTAATCTATTCACTTTTATTCAAGAAAGTAAATATATTCCCTCAAAAGGAAAACTGTGTAGATGGAGAACTAGGGAAAACAAATATTGAAGTTCCGTTAGACAAGATTTATATTTCATCCAGGATTAAAAGACAAAAAATCCCTGAATATTGACAACAAGCTAATTGCCAGGTACGAGGACTGGAATGATTGCTCAAACTCAGCCCCTCCTTGGTTGTTTGGTCCCTTCCCAGTGATGAGGAAGGGATATAGAAGGACTTCAAACCATAGCTCTGCATACCCAGGAATTTCCTCCCTACAGGTTAAAATTCTCCTCCTTTGAACACATATTACTAGAAACAAAGCATATGGAGTCCTGTGATTCTCTTGTTTATAATTGTTAGGCTGGAAAGATGTATAGGATACTGTAGGTGAGAATTTTACTGATTTCCCTTGAATGCAGAACAATTGCTGCAACACTGATTATATAAAGGCTTATTTCCATATACTGATACATACAGAACTATGGTATTTCCTTCCCTCTCCAATTAGCTCCAATTAGCATGAGCATATCCTATCTCAGTATAGCAACAGACTATAAATCAATTTTTAAATTGCTCTATAAAATTTCTAAAAGTTTGCTGTTCTATAAGTTTGCTATTACACTGCAACCAGGACCACTCTGAAAAACTAATTACCTTCGAACACCTTTACAAAAATATTATCATGCACTCCTGTAATCCCAGCACTGGGAAGGCTGAGGCAGGGGGATCGCTGCAAGTTTGAGACCAACCTAGGATACAAAGCGAGCTCAAGGCCAGCCTGAACTGTGTAGCAAAACCCTGTCTCAAGTAGACAAAATATTGTCAAGAATATACTATAAAGAAACAGTGAAGCCAATAAGGACAATAAATAAATAGAATGAATATAAAGAAATAACTAAGGAAATGAAAAACATAAAGCCAGTATAATGACAGGAAAAATTCCATCCCATTCAGTAGTCACTCTCAATAAAAGTCTCAATTCCCCAGTAAAAAGAAACAGATTAACAGAACAAATTAAGAAACAAAATGGGAACATATGTGATATTCAAGATGCACATTTGCTTCAAAATGAAATTTAAAGATTCAAAATCAAAGAGTAAAAAATATTTCATGCAACAGGAGACTGGAAGAGAGCAGGAATAGTTATGCTACTTTCAGATAAAATAGATCTCAAGCCAAACCATTTAGAAGACATAAAGAAATTCACTACATTAGATAAGCATAGAGTTGAATAGAAAAAGATAAAATTAGAAACATTGATGCACCAAATGCCAGTGAACCAACCTTGCTAAACAAATATTATCAAATCAAATACACAATTACAATCTTAATGGGGAACTTCAATAACCCACTGCCACAAATGGACAGTTCAACTAGACAAAAAAGTAACAAAGAATTATCATAATTGAAGAAAACTTTTAAACAAGGGCACCTATTAGATATCTACAAAGTGGTCTACGGCCATACCACCCTGAACGCGCCCGATCTCGTCTGATCTCGGAAGCTAAGCAGGGTCGGGCCCGGTTAGTACTTGGATGGGAGATATCTACAAAGTGGTCAAATAATAACAACAGCATATGTATTCTTTTTTCTATTTTAAAAAAGCAAAACAGAAAAAAAGGGTAGAAGTGATAGAGAATTTAATAAAATAGTAGGAAATTAACATTAAGTCATGTACTGCATATTGTTATCTTAGAAGTAGTTGTTCAGGTTACAAGATTTAGGAACAAAAAATGATCAAACAATGAAAGCACAAACTATTCTTTTGGATGAACTAACAGAGATAAGTAGTATAGCTATCTGTCTTGTATATATTTACATATATGTATATATATGATATGCATACCCATATACATATAATCTTTCATTTTTTCCTTCTTTCCTTCCCCTATCCCAGTTATTCTTTCCTTTTGAACACTTTCCCTTTCATTTTCACAATATCTATTGTACATTTTGGATCTTATTACTTTTTCAGTTTTCTTTTTACAATAGGGAGACAATACAATATTAACAAATGTGTGTTTGATTTATTTCACTTATGAGTATGGTCTCAAGTTGCCTCCATTTACATATAAAAGCCTCAAGATTATCCTTCTTTATAGATGAGTAATATTCCATTGCATAAAAATATTATCTTTTTCTTACCTAGTCTGCAGTTGATGGACATTTGGGTTGTTTCCCAATTTTAGCTATTACAAATTGTGCTGCTATAAAATGGGTGAACATATATCGCTGTAGCATGTCATTTTCAGCTTTTCTGGGAAAATACTCATAAGATGAGTACCTTGATTGAATAGGTCTTCTAATGCTAGTTTTTTGAGGAATCTCCATACTAATTTCCACCATGGATGTACCAGTCTACAACCTCACCAACAGTGGAAAAGTTTTCTCATAGATACACATGCAGACAGACAGACAGGGTTAATTATGGAAGGGACTATATTCAGTCTAGAAGGAATACAGAGGAAGGAGATATGTCAGAGGTACCAGGCTGAAGTCTTCTTGGGCTTAATAGGATTTCAGCAAGTCCTTGAAGGGTAAGGAGTGCTTTGGGGTCCAGGGGAATTAGGAGCAGGCAGGTTAGAGGGATTATTATGAGCAGAAGGGGTATAGCAAAGACCTGCTTCCTCTAGGTAGAACCTGGACTAGTTAATAATTATAAAGTTAAATGTGTCACTTTAAAACAAATTATATCATGCTGTAGTCAGAGATTGAAAGGAAAGCAATTGCATAAAGGACACATAATTTATTGTATTATTTAAATAGTCACCCAAGGAGTCAAATACAAAGAAACTTCAGGAAATCTGTCCACTAAAGACCTAGAAAAGCCAGCCAAGGGCCTGGGTCCCATGGCAGTAACCTACATGAGTCTGATGAAGACCTGGAGCCCATGACAATGCCTCCTATGAATCCAACTGGAAGCCTAGAACCCACGGTGACACTTGCAAGTCTGTTTCATGGATCTGCACTGGAAAGGCCCAAAGGTCAGTGGTGGAAGCTAGAAAATCTATGCCAGTAGAGTGGAGGATCTGTGTCAGCAGGCTGAGGGTTCTGCACTGGAGCCAAGATGCGATGCACAGAATAAGGACCAAGGCTCCCCCAAAAGTACAACAGCCGTCTTCAGTGACAATGAGGTCCCAAGCTCCTACGATGATAACAGTCAAGTTCATATCAGGAAGCTAGCATGACTAGCTTCTCCAGGAGACTGAAAAACATGTATCTTCCCATATGGATCCAGGAAGCAATGCTTGAAGTAAAGATCAGAGCTCCCCCAAACTGAAACATAGCCGCTCTCAGCAACAATGTCCTGAGCTCCTCCGACGGCAGCAGCCAAGTTCATACCAGGGAAGCCAGCATGACAGACTCCTGCAGGAAAACCAATAGTTTCATAAGAACTAACTGCTCCAAACAACAACGACATCACTCTTCCTCCCCAGGTAGCTTTTTACACTGACAACAATCCTCAGCTCCTCACCAGCTGATTCTGTTCAGCTGGTACCACCAGTTATGAATCCACCACAGATTGTAAAGTTTGCTATTTCTCTTTACCTAACTGAATGTCCTATTGATGGCCCCATGTTGGTGCTGATTCCTGGCTATAAGTTTCTTTCTTTTTTTTCAATCGGTACCAGTGATCGAACTCTCGACCATGCGCTTGCAAGGCAGGCACTTATGCTGCTGAGCTAAATCCCCAGCCCTGGCTCTAAGTTTCTAAAGTGCTACCAATTCAATGAAAATATTCTCTGCTTGCTTTCTCTCTCTGTAAGTGAGGGCACAAGAGCAAATAAAGTCAACGTCCTGTCTTTATGCTGCACAAGCGTGGGAGCTGGTCATCCACATAGTGAGTATGGCCCAGGGGCACTGAGAGATTTTCCCTGGCGTTGCCCTCTGGGCTCATGCATTTTATCTGTCTCTGTTTCTCTCTCTCTCTCTCTGTCTCTCTCTTTCAGGGCCTCACAATGGAAGTCACTGGGGTTGGACAACTAACCCTAAAGCACGCCACTGGAGTGCTTGGAGGTGGACAGAAAAGGCAGAGTCTCTAAATAGAGATTCTATGTCCCTGTGAGCAGATCAAGTGTCCCTTTGGGATCCTGCCCCTTTCTTACTGGCATTTTTATGTGAATTTATTTGCCTATTATCCTACTGTGCTGGCTAAATATTCATTATTCACGAGAGGCTTGAAAGGACTTAAAAACCCAGCATCCTCTCTAATCTCATACTTCTCCCCCACCCCTTATATTCGAAGCTAAACTTTGGGGCCCAAGAAAGGACAAGAAGTGAGGTAGAGATATTTTAGTGCAATAAGGAACATGGTAGCTACAACCCTTCAGTGGATAGCCCAGGACAAAGGGGTCACCATGTAGGATTATCATTTGAGAAAAGACAGACTCATTTGTGCAGGATAAGGTGACCAAAGTCTAAGGAAAGCTTTTGGCCTAAGATCACCGTTCTTAATCTTCTGATGAAGAGGCTAGCCACTTACCAAACACTACTTATGTGTACAAGACATTAATAGCATCACAATCAACCTTTCTATTACTATGATTTTCATTCCTTCCTTCAGGCCCACATTCCACAAACAGCTATTCAATATTACCCTACACCCATTTATGCTACAGACTGGTGGATGGGGCTCCTCTAATGAGAAACAGATCATAGTTTTTTGTTTACTTGTTTGTTTTTACTTTTTGAGACGGGGTCTTGCTATGCAGTTCAGGCTGGCCTTACAATCACTACGTATACCAGGCTGGCCTTGAATTCATGGCAGTCCTCCTGCCTCAGCCTCATAAATGCTGGAATTACAAATATGAGCCACCATGCCCAGCTAGCATAAAGGTAATGGACAAAAAAATAAAGAATAAAATTAACTTAGTGTGCTGGTGCATGCCCTAAATTCCAGCACTTGGGAGACTGAGGCAGGAGGATGGCCACAAGTTCAAAGCCAGCCTGAGGTACACAGTACAAGGCAAGCGGGAAATGCATAATGAGACCCTATATAAAAAAGTCATTTGAGTAAGAAGAAACCAGTGGGTGAGGGGACATTTTTATGAGTGCAAAAAGAAGAAAAGCGTTATTGATTTCTTCAGGCGTAAAACCAAAGAAAGAAAGAAAAAACAGGCTCACTACAGCCAAAGAGAAAAGTAAACTCTCCAGGGCCAAAGAGGAAAATGGGTTCATGAGAAACAAAATGGGGAAGGGCGTATTGATTTTATCAGATGTTAAACATGGGGTAAATAGATTTTCAAAAACCACAAATGTATGTGGAAATGTTTGTTGTATTATAAATTCCTGCATCTACCTTTTTGTTGTGGAATTGGATCAGGGAGTATCTTGATGATTGTATAACTATTAACACTGCACAGCTTGTTAAATTCCTTGAGTTTGTTTGTTCTTCTGTTGCCAGTATTGTAAATTTACATACTTGGGAGGAAGTGGGAAAGCAGCTTAGAGCAAATCTAGGGAAAAAGCAAACCAGCACAAATCTATCTCAAGCTCTATAGACTTATAAAGTGTTATTTAACAGGGAGAAATTGCTGTTTTGTACTCCTCTCACCAACTGTCACAGGTCCCCAGGCAGGGAAGGGAACCAAAGAGATTCACTGAGCCTGGAGGTTGGCCCAAACAAGGGAGATAAAAGAAACAATGCTGCTTGTTTCAGCTGCAATAGCAAAATGTTATGGTTCTACATATTGATAGAATTAATACTAGTTCTTCAGGTTTGTTAATACTATTGTCTTGGTTGCTTTTCTCTCATTGCTGGGACAAAATACCCAATGTCCAAAGTTAAATAAGGAAAGGTTTATTTAGATCACAGTTTGTGGAGGTTTCAGTCCCTAAACAGCTGGCTCCAAGGCAGGTAGCATGGCACCAGGGCAACACTTCAAGTGACAGAAGACAAAAAAGCAATAAGAGCAAAAGAAGGGAGAATAAGCTTCTTTTCCTCCTTATATTGTAAGCAGGTTACTACCCCCCACCCCAGGGTGGATGTAGAAATCATAGCATCTTGTTCCCTCCTCTTGCACAGGCTGAGGATATTTACACAGTAAGGATCCTGGCTCCCTGCTGAGTTTCTTAATTAAATTTCTGAACTTCTCCAGTTGACACAATGTATCAACCATAACAACTATGTTGTGATGTTCAAGTTGTGAAATAATTAAAATAAGCTTGTCTTTGTATTTGGAAACCAATTTTAAAAAACACATGTCTTGGTCAAAATGATGCTAAAATTGGTTGTGCGAATGTAGTGTATATTGTTGTTCATGTAATATGACTTGACATTTTCTCATCTTTCAAAAATAATGGGTCAGAGAAGACCCATACTCCTGAGTGCAGGGCTGTGAATCGGCCAAGGAGCTGAGCGAACTGTAAAGTGATGAGGTTAAAAATAAGCCACAGAAAGTACAGGGTGAGGCTTGCAGCCATAAATAGAAGGAAGGGATCTTTCTGTGGCCCATTCCCCTAGAACAATTGCTTTTGGAGGAGTCCAGTTCATTTTCAGACTTCCGCTTCTGACATCTCGGGTTTCAGCTAAACCTTGAGGTAAATAGATGGAGAGTCACTGGTTTTATCCTTATATGAGACAGTTTACTTCACCCTGACTACATTTCCCCCTCCAAGCTCCAACTCTCAGAATAGAGTTAAAGCCCAAGGTTTATGGCTACCTGGAAATCCATGCTCAGTACAGGACAGTCACATTGTCCATTGTGTTCCAGTGCTGATGGCACCAGCAACTGAGTTTACAATTAGGGATCAGCAAAGGCAGCTTCTTAGCTTCCTCCGAACTCTGGATGCACAGCCATGGCAAAGGACTTCTCCAGACCGAGAGGCAGGCTCCTGCCTCCTGTACAGTCACATAAATGGCAACAAGCATCGGTGGCCTATCCTTTTAGATGTCACTCATGCCTCACTCGAGCTAGGAATTCTGACCTGGTCCTGTTCCTCAAGAGTTAACAACCTTAAGCCACAGAATAATAACACAGGTCTCAAAGGCGGTCAGTTAACAAATTCATCTACTTACCTGCTAATCACAAGGGATCCTTTGAGAGAACTGCTGTGAGAAAATTGGGACTCCTTTCAAAGAGATTTCAGTCTGGTGAGTAGATAGGTTCAGGTTGACAAAGGGTTTGGGAGAAGAGGCTCAGGTGAGGAAATACGGTTAATGTGAGCATCTGAATTTATCAAGTACACTTTTAGTTAAGTGCCTATTGGCATGTTACTGTGTACTTTTCCCCAGAACACACTGGTTTCCAAGATAAGATTGAGGACTTTCCCTTTCAAATCACTGTGCTCTGTCTCTAACTAGCCCAGCAACAGTTAACCCCCTCTCTTGTACAGCCGAGTTACCAATCATAATAGATTGCAAGCCTTTGAACTCAGTTAATGAATTTAAAGATGGCTGCTTTCCATGCATTAGGCTTCAGAAATCATGATTCTTCAGTTAGTCTGTATGTCTGCTACCTCATTGTTGGGCCATGCTTCCACTCTTTAGCAAAAAAAAAAGTCTTGTTGAGAGTCCTTGATGTCTGAATGTTTTGATGCGTGTTGCATTTACACCAAAAAATTGACGAACTTACACCAAAAAATCCAGGAACTTATTTTCAACAGGTTGCAGCAATAGGAGAGTGAATTTGAGGCTAGTCTAGACATTATAATGAGACCCAATCATTAAGAACACACATAAAAAACAACATCAAAACACTGGCCAAGCTCAACAAAAAATGCAGCTGTGGAGTAGGGGCTTGGGAATGGCTCAGCAGTGCAGCACTTATCTAGCATAGAAAAGGCCTTGCCTTTGATCTGCAATGCCACAAAAGCAAAAACAACGTCTCATTGTGTCAAAGATTGCAGTGTTGGTTTGATTTCTGATAATGAAGAAACACCATACTACATATAAGGGAAGAAAAGCATAACAACTTTATAAGAGCCAAGAACTAGAGAGTAGGGATGTAGCCTCAAAAGGTCCAGAGGCCAGATTTGTCCACGAGGTGACATTAGCATGACTTTCTCAGACACCTAGAAGTGTGCTTTACAAGTATCCTGTACACCACTCAGGCCCATCCAGTTATGACAAGCGTATCATATGATTAAATATAACATTTTTCTTTTAGGTATACTAGTAATGAAGTGTGGAGAATTTCAGCATGTGGGGAGGAAACTACTGGGCACACATAGCTGCACTCTGACGTCCTTATATAACTGTACCTCTTCACCAGTAAGTGACCAGAGGATCAATAGTGGGGTCCATTTAAGCAACTATTCTTACTCTCCCACCTGGAAATATGTTTAGCTTCAGCATCTTGGATTGTTTTTGTATCCAGATGAGATACGAATCTTGTCTAAGGGAATTGGAATGTTTGCTTTCTTTTTATCTTTACTCTTTTTCAGAATATCACTATCATTTAACTCTCATTTTTCCACGTGCATAACAAATGTATTCCTTTTTGCAGGCATATACTCATTTTATTGAATGAAAGTGAGAGGATTGAGACATTGTGAAAATCTTGACAGTGAAGCCTGCTGCTTCATTTACAAATATTCAACTGTGAAACAGCCAGTCCTCCTTCTATTTCGTTTAGTCCTGTCCTGTCCTGTCCAGCATTCATGATGTTTTCTTACATCAGGGGACTGATTCTTCCACAGGACACTGACCTTGGAACCTTCTGAGCCACAAAGAAACCCCATTTCAGGATGAGCATATTAAATCCATTAAGAAAACAGCAACTGCTCCGACAAGCGAGGAGTACCCAGCTTGAATGAAATTATTGTTTGGTTAGGTGAGATTCACATAATAACAGCCTTGTCTGGAAGTTTCTGGGTGACAGTCTACCACTTGAGCTCTTACCAGGCAGGCAAGAGTTTACTTCTTCCACACTTTGGACAGATTGAAGGCAGTAGAGCAGGAGCCAATCAGCGTGGTAGAGGCGGGCTGCATGAACTGTCCAATCAGGTGAACCGAGGTGGGCGGGGACTTCCGGTGTCATGGCTCTGTGTCCTAAGCACGTTGCGGAGTTGTTCTGCTCACTAGACCACCTTCTGGGACTTCTGCCGCCTGCAGGCCGCGTGAGAAGGACTCGGGGACACCAGGAAGCCTCGCAATGGTGATGGTGTGGGACAGAAGCCGGGGAAGGGATGGAGTCGGGCTGAGGTCTGAGAGGAAGCGGCCAGAGCCAGCTCTGGGGAGCTGCAGCCTCCCTGCCGAGCTCCAGACCCCGAGGTCCTCCTGGGCTCTGGGGCTTTTGCCACTTTTCCCCTCGGCTGGGTCAGGGTCACCGCCGTGTTCCGTGAGTCCCGTCCCCACGGTGACACTGCCCGCCCGCGGTGCCGTCTGGTGTGGCCCAGCACCGCCTCAGCAGTGCGGGGAGAGCGG
>PVJX010007381.1:0-71312 GCA_004027295.1 Dolichotis patagonum | reverse complement strand
GGAAGGAGAACCAGATGCTAAAACACGGGCACAACGGGGAATTATTCCACAAGGAGAGGAAACCGATACACATGCCTCTGAGTTTGTCAGTGTCACATCAGGGATCAAAGCACAGTTATGCAAAGTCACCAGGAAAGGGCAGGGTGTTCTTGTGACCTGTAAAATTAAACTCAAACTTCCTTTGGTATATTTGTCCAACAAGAGACAGACAAGGATAGGGCCAATGTGGGAAAGGGAAACGTTCAGCAGGAGCAGAGAAAAGGGAGTGTGATACACTCCCCATGCTCTGGAGTAGGGAAGGGGTTTGATGTCTACATCAGGGGCAGGGATACCCCAAGTGAAGAGATGAAGGCCAGTAGATTCTGGGAAACTTGGACTTAGAAGAAATTGGTATTTTTGGCTTATGGTTCAATGATCCTCATATGAAATATATAAATTGGGCAACTTGACAAAGAGAACTCTGATGAGGACCTGACTTTCCTTGGGTCTGGGAGTGGACAGATTAATGGAATTCCAACGGACTGTGGTACTAGGAGAACCTAGTACACTAGAGCTATGCTGCTTGCCATAAGCAGATAAGCCCTGAAGGTCAGAAGCTGTCTGCAGACCTTGTGGTGGGGTGAGATGGTCTCACTGGGCACTGCCTTGTCATAGAACAATGGTTCTCAGGCTATCATGACAGTAGAACACCTAGAGGGCCTTTCTTGCTGACTATCCTCATTAAGTGTCTGATTCACTGGGTCCGGGTAGGCCAGCAGGAGAGTTCCATAGTAACACTGAGGTTTAGGCTCACACTTTGAGAACCACTGGGAGCATTTACTTCCTTTTAAAAATTCACTTTTCATCCGAGCCCAGGCTACTCTATGGATGAAGTGAATCAGAACCCCTAGGAGTGGGACACAGATATCAGTATTTTTTATAACTCTCTGAGTCCAAAGATTTCATCCTCATCATGTCTACTATTCCCAATGAATGATTTCCACATGATAGGTGATTACAAAAAAACCACCATCTGGGCAAGAAAGCAACATTTCCTATCCTGCAATTAAATAATAATGAGGTATAATTGTACAATAATAGCTAACACCTGTCAAACGTTTATAATCCTGTAGCAAGATTAACTAATTTGTTCCTTCTAGTAGTTATCCTGATTTTATGTCATGAAACAGATATCTCCCAAAGTTAAGTAGTTTGTCCAAGGTCATTCAATGCAGAGGTCTGGCCTCAGATTCCCTGCCTGTGGCCAGCACTATGGGGCTCTATCACCGACCAAATGGAAGCATACTAGCAGTCTTATTCTCTCTGGGCAGGTTTTATGAGGGAAATGGAATAGGTCTGATCATCTATTAAACTGGGCTAGAATTCAGAATTCCCCCACTTAACAGTTGCAATGATTTGAATGATTTTCTCCCCTTCAAAACTTGTGTTGAAATTTAATCCCCAAAGCCAGAGTTGAGGTATGGTAATGAGAGGTATTCAGGTCGTGAGGGAGGAACATGTGCTAATGAAGTTATCAAAAGGGGTTGTAGAAGTGGGTTCTTTCTTGTGCTCTTCTTTCTTGTGAGGTACTCAGAGCCACAGAAAAAATTTTTTTTCTTTTGTTCAAGCCCTGAAAGAAAACAACCTCCAACACAGATTGCTGTATCCCACAAAATTATCTTTCAAAATTGATGGCAAAATAAGATACTTCCATGATAAAGAACATCTGAAAAAAATTCATGACCACCAAACCAGCTTCCAAACAGTTCTGAAAGGAATTCTACAAAGACAGTGAAGACAATGCCAAAAACAAATCCATCAGGAAGGGCAAGCAATTAAATAGCAGGGACAGGAAAGGAACCAACAACAGGAAAATAATATAATGACAAGAAGAAGTCATTGCCTGTCAGTTATAACCATCAGTGTGAATAGTCTCGATTAACCAGTCAAAAGAGATTGGTAGGATGGGTCAAGAAACAAGATCCAATAATATTCTGCATGCAAGAAACACATTTCACTCAAAAATAATTCACAGATGTGAAGTCAAAGAATGGAAAATAATATTCCATGAATAGGAACCCAGAAAAAAGCAGGGGTAGCTATCTGCAGACAAAGTAGATTTCAAACCAAAACTGACCAGAAGAGATAATATACTTGTTAAACTGGGTGTGGTGGTGCATGCCTATAAACCCAGCACTTGGGAGGCTGAGGAAAGAGGATCATTGCAAATTCAAGACCCCCTGGACTACAAAGTGAGTTTAAGACCAGCCTGAATTGCATAGTGAGACCCTGCCTCAAAAAGACAAAACAAAACAAAACAAAAACAAAAGCACTATATACTTGTTCAAGGAACAATTCAAAAGGAAAAGATAACAACCATAAACATATATGCACCAAATACTGGCATACCCAACTATATAAAACAAACATTAATGGGTATGAAAAATCAGATAAACACTAAAATAACTGTAATGGGAGACGTCAATACCCCACTGTCACAAGTAGGTCATTACTAGACAAAAAATCAACAAATATCAGAACTGAACCAAACCTTTGAACAAATGAGCTTAGTAGATATCCACAGAGTGTTCCACCCCACAACAAAAAAATACATATTCTTCTTAGCAGCATACAATACTTTCTCCAAAATAGACCACACAAAACACACTTAAGTAAATGCAAAGGAATTGAAATTATCCCATGTGTATTATCAGATCATAGTGCAATGGAAATTGGAAATAAATGGCAAAAGAAACCACAAAAACTGAATAAACATATGGTAATGAAATGCCCTCATGAACAACCAGTGGGTCACAGATGAAATGAAAGAAAAAATTAGAGAGTTTCTACAATTAAACAATAATGACAGTACAGCATACCAAAATTTATGAGACACAAAGAAAACAGTCCTATGATGGAAATTTACAGTGGTGAATTCCCACACCAGAAATACAAAGCAAGCTCAAGTAAATAAACTCATGCTGAACATCAGGCTTCTAGAAAAAGAGAAGCAAACCAAACCCAAAGCACATGTGAGGGAGGAGATTATAAAGATCAGAGCAGAAATTGCTGCAATTGAGACTAAGAAAACAATACAAAGAATCAGTGAATCAAAGAGTTAGGTCTTTGAAACATTAAATAAAGTTGACCCTTGGACAACCTTATCAAAAAAAAAAAAAAGGAAAGACCTACATTCATGCAATTAGGAATGAAAAGGGCAAAATCACAACAGATTCTTCAGAAATTTAGAAGAATCAGTACCTACCTTGAGAACCTATACTCTAATAAGATGGAAAACTCAGAAAAATGGATAGAGTCCTTGATACGGATGGATAACTGAAGCTGAGTCAAGAAGATACAAATATTCTAAACAATCTATTAGTGAAATTGAAGAAGTAATAAACTACCAATGAAGAAAAACCTGTGTCCTGACAGAGCCACTGCTGAATTCTACAAGAACGTTAAAGACTCTAATGCCACTATTCCACAGACTCTTTAATGAAACTGAAAAAGCAATACTCCCAAAGTTATTCCTGTAAACAACATTACGCTGATACCAAAATGAGAGAAGGGTCCAACCAAAAACAAGAATTATAAGTCAATGACCTTGTTGTAGTCCAGCTTTACCAGGGAGTACATTTAATAAAGGACACATAATTTACAGGATTATTTTATATTCACCCAATGAGTCAAATGCAGAGAGTGCAGGAGGTCTGTCCTTACACTAGAGAACTAAAGATTTCAGCTGAGGGCCTTGATTCCACATCAGAGTTCTGCAGAAGTCCAGCTGGAGGCCTAGAGCCCATGGCAATGTCTCCTACAAGTTTGTACCAAGGATCTGCACTGGGAAGGCCTAAAAACCAGTGGTGGAAGCTAGACAGTCTGTGCCTGCGGGTTGAAGGATTTGTGCCAGCAACCTGAACGATCTGCACAGGAGCCAAGAAACAATGCTCACGGTAAGGACCAAAAGACTTTCCCCTGGTAAGGACCAGGGACTGTCCCCTGAAGAGAACACAGCCATCCTCAGCAACAATGAAGACCTGAGCTCCTCCAATAATGAGAACAGCTGAGTTCATATCAGAAAACCCAGCACAAGAAGTTTCTCCAGGAGAAACAACAGCACACCATCTTCCCCTCTTGTTCTGCTTTTATGCTGTTGGCAAAACTCTCAGGTGGCCTTCCATACCCAGAGCCATGCTGATTCGGTTCAGCTGAGTATCATAAGTTGACCATTAGCTAATTCATCATAGCCCTTGATGAACATAGATGCAAAAATCCTCAATAAGATGTTCAAAAACAGAATGCAACAAATCATCAAGAAGATTACACATCATTACCAAGTATAGGATTCATTCTCAGGATACAGGGATATTTCAACATATGCAAATTAATAAATGTAATACATCACATTAACAGAACCAAGGACAAAACCCACATGATCATCTCAATAGATGCAGAGAAAGTACTTGCCAAAGTCCGACAGCCATTCATGATAAAAAAGAAAACTACAGAAAATTGGAATAGATGGTTTTTATCTCAATCTGACAAAAACCATCTATGAGTAACCAACATCCAACATCATACTAAATAGTCAAAAACTGAAAGCTTTCACTGTAAAATCAGGAGCAAACCAAGGGTGCCCATTACCACCACCTATTTGATGTAGTTCTGGAAATATTAAGCAAAGCAATTAGACAAGAGAGAGAAATAAATAAGGATAGAGAAGAAGTTAAATTATCATTATTTGTGGATGGCATGATACTCTGCATAGAAGAATCCAAGAACTCCACCAAAATACTCCTAGAATTAATAACCAAATTTGGTAGTGTAGCAGGATACAAAGGCAACACTTGAAAATCAACACTCTTGTACATGAAAACAAACTCACTGAGAGAGACATCAATGAAACATCTTTCACAATACCATCAAGAAAAATGTAATACTTAGGACTCAATCTAATGAAAGTAGCAAAAGACCTTTACATTGAAAACCACAGGACTCTGAAAAGGGAGATTGAAGAGGATATCAGAAAATGGAAAGACATTCCTTGTTTTTGGATAGGCAGAACCAATGTAATGAAAATGACCATACTTTCAAAACTACTATACAAATTTAATGAAGTCCCAATCAAAATACCAGTAGCATATACCATGTAAAATAGAAAAAACAATTCTAAAATTCATATGTAACCTAAAGACACTCATAATAGCAAAAGCAATTCTGCACAGCAAGGGCATTACAACCCACGATTTGAAGTTGTACCACAAAGCAACCATGTTAAAAACAGCATGGTACTGGCAAAACTAAACAACAACAACAAAAGTGACCCAAGGATAAATGGAAGAGAAGATGCAACTCCAAACACACTCATCTACCTTCTCTTTCTTTTTTTTCTTTTTTTTACTTTTTTTTTTTTAATCGGTACCAGGGATTGAACTCACAACCACACGCTTGCAAGGCAGGCACTTATGCCACTGAGCTAAATCCCTAGCCTCTACCTTATCTTTCAAAAAGAGGCCAAACACCTTCACTGGAAGAAAAATAATCTCTTTAATAAATAGTGCTGAAAAAACTGACTTTCCCTTTCTAGGTATCTTTCTGAGAGAGTTAAAGGGATCATACCACAGTGATACATGCATACCTATATTTATAGCAGCACAGTTTATAACTGCTAAATCTTGAAAATAGCTTATATGCCCAATAACAGATGAATGGATGAAGAAAATGTGGCATTTCTATACGATGAGGCACCACTCTGCCATAAAAAAAGGATAAACTTTAGTCATTTCTCTCTAAATGGATGTGCCTTGAGACCATAATTTTAAGCGAAATAAATCAGAATATACAACTTTAAATATCACATTATTTCTCTTGTGTGAGAAACCTAAAGGGTAAATGAGGAGCAAAATGGAAGATCGATACGGGGAAGTAGGAAGAACGTGCTGAAATGGGAAGCAGAGCAAAGGATGGGAAGGGGGAAGAGAAGGAAGGGAAAAGGAATTTTAAAAACAGAATGGAAAGGAAAGAATGGAAACGAAGCTTGGCAAGTGGAGAGGGGAGGAAGGGCTGAAGGGAGAGGAATGAGAAAAAGAAGACGGCTTAAAACCTGTTACGTACAGCGACAAATTCCACATGATGAATGTAAACATCATGTGCAGCACACAAAAAATAAAAATGCTGTAATGAAAAATATAGAAACAAATGAAATTTGTTTACACAGTACCCCATCTGTAGTATTCTGTTATAGAAGCACAAAATGAACTAATGATATGACTTGATGAATCCTTCAGCCCTCCCAAGTCTATAGTTTTTCATGTGGAAAGGGTATAAATGTGCCTACCTGCAGGGAAAGAGAAATTTGCCATGCACAAGGTCTAGTGCTTAGTACTCAGCCAAAGTTCAATAAAAATGTATTCTCTTTGCACTAGCCTTTCCTCTAAGGGTCTTCAGAACCCAAGAGAGCCTTTTAGTTGTTTTGTTTTTTGAGACAGTCTCCCTAGGTAGCTCAGACTGGTTTTGAACTCACTATGTAGCCCAAGCTAGCCTCAAACTTGCAACAATACTCCTTGCTCAGCCTCCTGAGTGCTGGAATTACTGGCAATGCCACCATGTCCAGCTTTCCAGATGCTTCTGGGAAGCAGCTGAATGTCTCTATAAAGACAATTCTCCTTATAATTGGCAGATACTTCACTAAAGAAATAAATACCAAGGAAGTAAAGTTTTCCTCCTGGTTGATAGCACAGACTTAAGGCTTCATTGAACAATGAACTGAACTTCAAGGAAATCTGTGCTACTACTCGAGGGAAAATAAAGAATGATTCATGAGCTGTGGTGTCTCAACATATCCCAGGGCAGCAGCGCTGCACCAAGGGTCTGGCCAGGGTGGGGCTCCCGGAGTTGCAAAGTGTGCTATGTGGGAGGCAAGAGAGGCACTTTTAACTCATGTACACAGTAATATATTATACTAGATACGCTTTTAGAGAGGAAGAAAAAGAGCTTTGCCTTGTAAGGTTGTACAAAATTCTGGGTAGGACTTTGGCAACATACTTTGCAAATAAATGTCACCTGAACAAATGCCAAACTAAAACAGATTGTGTATGCTGTTTAAAGCAGACTGGGAGAACATTTTGGGGGACTCCAAGATAAGTAATTTTTATATCCTTTCATGTCTTGAAAAAAATGTTTTTTTGAGATAGGGTCTTGTCTTATAGTTCAGGCTGGCCTTAAACTATGTTGCCCAGGCTGACCTCAAAGTCACAACAATCCTCCTGGCTCAGCCTCCTGAGCCGGAGGATTAAAGATGTGTGCCACCACGCCTGTCTAGAGGTCTAATGTTAAACAATCTGAGAAAGCATCTCTGTTGAGTACTAGGACAGTATAATCCAGTCTAATCCAGAGACCATTTTGATTCCAGGAAGGAAGAAATGTTAAATTGCAAAGTATTGTACTCCCGCTGTTAGCATTGCTGATGTTGTTGGCAACATCAAATTCCCTTTTAAAAGGCAAAGATAAACTGGGCACACTGGTACACACCTGCAATCCCAGCACTCGGAGACAGACAAAGGTAGGAGGACTGTGAATTTTCGGCCAGTGTGGGTAATATAGCCAGACTGTTTTTAAAGGGAGTAAGTAGATGTGTGTGTGAGACAAAAGATATGTTCCGTGGAAGGAAAAGCAAATATGACATCGTACTTCTGCTTGGATAGAAGTGACTGAGGTAAAAGGCATTTGTGCAAATTTCAAATAGACTTTCAAATAGAGGAAAACAACACCCGGGTGTAGATAAGTTACGCTAAAAAAAAAATAATAATAATAATTTACTTTGGTTTCTTGAGTTTAAAAATCGTATTTAATGGCAGCAAAAATGGGCCCTGTTTTGAGTTTTTAAAGGAACAGAGTGTGGGCCGGGGATTTAACTCAGCAGCATAAGCCCTGCCTGGCAAGCGTGAGGTCATGAGTTCCATCCCCGGTACCACAAAAAAGGGGGGGGGGCGGGGGGAGTAACAGAGTGTGACAGGAGAGTGAAAGCAGCACCATCGCCTTGTCTGGTTTATGGCCCCTGGCATCCCCCAGTGCGCCAGCCCTTTTTAAAGGTAACAGCAGAAGCGTGTCCCCGGCACTCTTGGTTATAAACCACCCAATGCCCTTCCACCCAGTGAGTTCCCTTCCGAGCCAAGGGCAGGGTTCTGGGCTTTGGCCACAGAGTCTGGGCCCCAGGGCCCTGGACCAGCCTCCTGGAGCTCACCCCCTGCAGCCTCCCGGGTGCTGCCCGGGTGGCTGAGCAAACATGTGCTGTTTACAGAAGTACAAAGTTCAGGACCGGGAAAAGCCAAGCAGGGAGGCGCAGCAGCACCCCGGGGCTGGCGAGGACGCGGCTGTCTCCCGGGCCTGGGCGCCCTGGGTCCCCCCTTGTCCGTGCCAGGCTGAGCCTGAGCGCACCCGGCACACAGGGCTGAGGCCGAGGCCCTCTCCAGGTCCCTGCTGGGGTCCCTCACTTCCTGCACACTGGACCGCACCCCGGGACGCCCCCCTGCCGCCAGCCCCAGCCCCAGCCCTCGGTTTGAGGGCCTGGCCTAAGTGACAGGGAGATAGCCGGAGAGGCCAGCCTGGGTGGGTGGCTCCCGCGGGGACCTCATTTCTTCCACCTTGAGTCCTTCATGGAGCTACAGTGGACCTGGGCCATCGGGTTTTCCCAGTTACCTTTCCCTTATCTGGACACGGTTTTTTCTTTATTTTAAATTCGTCTTTACTTCCTAGCCCTTAAAAAAGAGCCGTTTACCTGTGCTTTCATGTTTCTGCTTTTTGGTTTCCAAGTCCCGCGCTGGGTACACAGACCGAGTCCAGATCTAGATAGGCCGCTTCAGAACCGCCTCTGTATTCTGCCGTGCAAACACTTAGCACTGGCTCGTTGATGAAAATAACTGCAGGTATTTGAACCTTTGTGTGATGTTATTTATCTTTTTTAGGTATAAAAGTAAGTACATAGTTGAAATTCTTCAACTCCATGTGATTTAACTCCTACATTAACATTGTTATACTGTAGCCTACATTTTTCTCTTACTACGGTGTTAATCAGAAACTGTGTGTGAATACCATTTGTAATGGACATTTTTCTGTTTAGTAAACAACATCATATTTAGCTAAATTATCCTCTCTACTATTAGAAGTACGATTTATAGCCAAGTTTCCACTATATTATATAATTACTGCAATGGAAATCTTTCCCCCTAAAGCTTTTTCTGCTTTTGTTTTACCTACTTAGTAGATACCTAAGAAAGGTATTCTGGGTCAAAGTTGTTTTTTGGGTTTTGTTTTTTTTTTTTTTTTTGACATGGTCTCCCTATGCAATTCAGGCTGTTCTTGAACTCACTCATACCTTAGGCTGGTCTCGAACTTGCAATGATCCTCCTGCCTCAGCATCCTGAGTGCTAGGATTACAGGCATGCACCACCGCACCTGGTATGGGTCAAAGTTTATAAACATTTCCCAAAACTTTTCAACTGATGATGGCAGAAGGGATAGCATTAAAATAGTTTGGATCATTAGAGATTTCACTAAATAACTATGACTGATACCTGGAAAGGAAGACAGCAGGTTGGCAATGGAATCTTTTAGAGTTCTGATTTTTATACTACATGATGACTGTTATAATTTAATATTATCATGATATTTACACATGGCATAATTGCATATTTTAGTGTCTCATTTTGGATGTTTAAACAGCTTTGCTCATAGCTTAGTCTTGTTTTTTTTTTTTTCCCCTTGGTACCGAGGATTGAACTTGTGACCTTGTGTTTGCCAGGTAGGCACTTATGCCACTGAGCTATATCCCAGCCCCTCCCCCTGTTTTGAGGCAGGGCTTTGCTGTGCAGTTCAAGCCAGACTTGACCTCACAGAGATCTGCCTGTGTCAGCCTCCTGAGCACTGGGATTACAGTGCACACCACCATGCCACACTCATAGCTTACTTTTTTTTTTAATTTTAAACAAAAAAGCAAAAAATAACTACAAAACAGTTTCAAAACAGGCTAGTGGGAGGGTAACGATAATCAACACGCTATGTATTGTTATATTTATAGTAGTTGTTCAGAGAGTAAGATATAGGCATGAAACACTGTCCAGAAAATTATTAGTGCAAAACTTTCCCCTCTGAGAGCCCAGAGAAACCAACTGCATAACTATCACAACTGTTTTGTATTTATATATCTTTTCCTTTTCATTTCCTTCTTTTCCTCTTTCTCCTATCAGAGGTTTTCTTTTCTTTTGAACAGTTTCTTCCCTATTCATAATATTTATTTTACATTTTGGATCTTGTTTACTCTTTCAGATTCTCACACTAGTGAGACAGTACAGTGTTTACACATGTGGGTTTGATTTATTTTACTTCTGAGTATGGGCTCAGGTTGCATGCATTTACCTATAAAAGTCTCAAGTTTATCTTTCCTTATGGCTGAGTAGTATTCCATTACATAAAAAAATTCTTTTTGATCCATTATTAAGTTGATGGGCTTTTGGATTTTTCCAAGATTTAGTTATTAAAAATTGTGCTGCTATAAACATGGGTGCACATATACTGCTGTGGTATGATGTTTTAATTCTTCAGGGAAGCTACCCAGAAGGGAAATAGCAGGGTTGAATGGGACTTCTAATCCTACTTTTTGAGGAATCTCCTCCCTGATTTCCACAGTGGTTGTACCAGTGTACACTCCCACACAGTGGAGAAAGGTTCCTTTTTCCCACAGTCCCTACAGCATTTGTTGTTTGTTGTTTTCTATAGCTTACTTTTAAATAGAAATTGGAAGTCTGTTTGGCACCGGAAGTGACCATTGCTTCCTCCAAGTGCACACTTGGGCTTCTCAAGCAGTAATTGACCCCAGGGTCACTGACATTTTCATGACTAAAGAGCTAAAAAAGTCTTGCAGATGTCCATCTAAAGCCCTCACTTTACTAGTTGAAGAAACTGAAGCTCAGCCAAACTAGTATTGGGGTCTGTGACCCTCATTGCAAATTAATGCAGATTTTTAAAAATCCAGGCTCCATCCTCAGATGTTCTAATGTATGGAGTCTGAGGTAGGACACAGGCATCAGTGCTACATAAAAGCTCCTTGGATGGCACTGACATGAATTGGAGTTGAGAAGCGCTGGTACAGCTAGAAAAACATGGGCCTTATAGTCATCAATATCTGGTTCGAATCCCACTATTGCTATTTATTGCCAGTGTGATTTTGAGTTAATTAATGATCTCTCTGCTCCTCAGCCCTCATTTGTTAATCATCAGTTTGAAGTGAGTGTTAAATTTAATAACATGTAATGTGTCTTCCAATGTTCCTGTCCCCTAATTGGCATTCAAAAATATTAAGTCTAACGGTTGGTCCCATAACTTGCTGGGGGCAAAGCTAGAAACCCAGGCAAATCATGCTGCATGTCCAGTAGGCATTTAGCAAATGATTGTTGATGCTCTTTATAGCATAATCTTGGAACATGAAGATGCGTGTTACTGAAAGAGTTCTAAATCCACCACTGAGTTGATACAAATCCCAAAGGTAAAGCTTTACCTTTCAGAAATTTATCTCATTTATTAGGCATTAATTTGCCTCCTACTTTTAGTTCTTCAGTTATAAACGACCCTGTTTTTATTCTGATAAAACAATTATAATTGAGCCAGGGATATAACACAGCAGCACAGAATTTGCCTGGCAAGTGCAAGGTCCTGAGTTTGATCCCTGGTACCCCCCCCAAATTACCATTGAACAGTTAGAAAAAAGATTTTTTATAATTATATAATTGTATGAAAATTTTGTGTGACGTGTACAATGTTAAGGATATGTCGGTTAAATTGCCCTTTTAACGGAATGTGAATATTGTAAGCTCTCCCACTTCCCATGAACTAAGATCACTTCAGTTTTCATTGACTGTAAGCTAAAGATCAGTGCCATAATATTTTCTGACTCTGTCCTGTGATAGACGAAAGCTTTAGGGAAAGCTGGATTTAGCGTCAGCAGACCTGGGACTGAACACTGGCTGTGTCATCCACTGGGTGCAAACCTTGGGTGGTGACTCTTGAGCCCCTTTTGCCATCTCATGAATACAGTGAGGTCCTGCGTGGCGTCACCTGACATGAACACAAAATGAGTCTAGAGCTGTGATGCTTATCCAGAAGAACATGGTCATTAAACATTCATTAAGCACCTGCTGTTTCTTCACCCGTCAGTGGGAAATCCTGTGGGAATTCTATATGGTTGGTTTTGTTTTGTTTTGTTTTGTTTTGTTTGTACCGGGAATTGAACTCACAACCTCACGCCTGCCAGGTATGTGCTTATACCACTGAGCTAAATCCCTGGCTCTCCTGTGGGAATTATAAAGTCCTGGTCTTTTCAGAAGTATCTTGCAGGTTCACTAGAAAAGATACATCCCACATCTGAGGAGTAATGAGGGACTAGTTCTACCTAACAGCTGTGATAAGTTCAGTCCAAATGACTCAAGCAAGGAATAAGTGGGAACACTTAAGAGATGACAGTCACAGAAATGGAGGGAGTTGAATTTAATTTTCTGTCTCCTACCACATTATTTCTCGTCAGTCTCCGACACAAAGTTCTAGATAGCAATACCTGAAACAAAACTGTTTTAAGCTGCACAGAGACAGGCATTTTTCTATCAGCACTTTCCAGCCCTCGAACTATCCATGTTCTAAGTCCCCATTACTCTACCCAGTTTCCAGCAGCTTTTCCGGAGCCCCAGGCTTATCACTACCCCTCTTTGGACCTTGTTGCCTCAGGAAGCTTGGGACAGAACCCACACTTTGTGGAGGATGCACGAAGAGAGCACAGTACGCAAACAGTGGTTAGGAAGTGTAGCGGCAGGAATATTTGAGCCAACCCGTCTCACAGACAAACGCTGGGAGGGCAAGTCCTGAGCTGTGACTCACTTCCCTTGGCAGGGGTGAGCAGCTGATAAGACTAGTAGGCATTTTTGTCTAATCCTCTCCAAGTACTTCAATTACCCATTTGTAACAATCTCTTCTAGCGGCAGCAAAAGAAATAACAGTGGCAGCGGGTGTATCAAACCTCAGAAGTAAAGCTGTGTGGATCGTGAGGACAGAAGAGGAAGTCTGAGAGACTCACAGTGTCAGGATTTAACAGGGGCTGTCTGTGAAAGCCAATTTGGAAACTCTTAGAGAACTGATTTCCTTAACAACGGAAGGAAAACTGACAGGGGGCATGAATGTTCCATAGTTCAGATGAGAACAACAGCATTGCCGAGAGAAAGAGGCTGCCTGCACTAATCCAAGCCCTGAGCCCAGCCACTGATTCCCTTTGTGTTCTTGTGCAATCATCTGTCTCCCTGGGCCTCAGTTTACCCACCTGTAGAATGAATAGTCGACCCAGGTAAATTGTAAGATCCTCTCTGGCTGGAACCTCCTGGTTCTAGGCATTTTAAAGGTTACTAAATTATTCACTGCTCCACCCAGAGAGATCTAAATTTGCAAAAGATGAATAGGGCGTAGTCATTGACTTTCTGATCTAGCAGAACTCAGCATCTCTGTGCACTGTGCTGGGCTGGGGTGACACGTCTCTGCCTTGCCCAAGGGAAGACAGCTATTTTGAGGCAGGACTGATTAGAGATAAGCTGTCTCATTTCTTAGCCAGGCTCTGGCCCTGACTCACCCGAAGCTCCTGGGCCTGAAGTTTAGCCCTTGAAGGATGAACACAGGCTAATCCCCCTGCCTGCTGCTGAACACGGTGCCCCGAACACCACTTCTGTTGCCCGGCTTTATCAGTGTCGAGAATAGCCTTTGACCTTCTTTCTTAGTGAGCTTCTCTGAAGTGTAGCCCTGGCTTGTACTCTCTCTCCTTGACATCTCGTGGTTTTTGCTTTTGCCTGTTATTCAGAGTCTTCTGAATCATACAATGGGGATCAGCTCAGTAATCCTCTTAACTACAAAGAAATCCAGCCACCCCATTAGGTAGGGGATGGAAGTGTTGTAAGATGCTTGAAAGGAGCACTGGACAAAGCTGCAAAATTCTTTGGCATGGAAAAGTCCAGAACATGAATGACCCAAAGGACCACTGTAGTTGCACTGGTTGGAAAGCCAACAAAATTAAACTACAAGGCATGGTTACCCTGACGTGTTTTTAATTTAAAAACTTTTTATCTTAACATGATTTTTAGGTTTAATGTTTTAAAACGCTTGAGATATTTTTCCCATTTATTTACAGTCTTGGTGTGTTATCTTTGATGGATTGGTTTGGTTTTTGGCTTGGCACTGTTGAAAGCACCCTGTGACATTTCACATGACCGGACTGGGGCCATGGTCCGAGAAGTGCAGGATTTCGTACAGTTGCTTTGGTCCTAACAAGCTAGGTATGGAGGGGAGTTTTTAAAAATTCATTCATATTCTGAAAATACTTTAGAGAATTCACTTCCTTTAAAAATGATATGGACCAAAACCCCTCCTAATAAGAATAGTCACACTTCTGATTGTTTTGGAAATTAAGTTTCTTGAATTTTAAGTTTTCTTAAAAGGAAGAGACATAACTCAATGCAGTAAACACTGTTCTCCAAGGAGGTGTGGAATCTCACTGACCCAGGACCTTGGGACATTATATTTACCTCTCTGAAGTTATTTTTTTTCACCTGTGAAAATAATTGCAAGCATGTGTGGAATGAACAGTCGTGGAGCTGAATAGTATGAGAACTAAAGCCCAGATTGGGTGTAGGAGGCTAAAGTTCTAGTTTGGGCTCTGTCGCTATCAGCTGTGTGACCTTGACAAGCTCTCTTATGTCTCTGAAACTTGCTTCCCTCATGGATCACATAAGAGAATTGCACAAGTGTTCTTTAAGTCTCTCTCAATTCTGATATTTAAAAGCAACTTATTGTTTGAAAGCAAGTACTATAAAAAGTCGGTGACCCTGGAGGCTGAGGCAGGAGGATCATGGCAATTTCAAGTCCAACCCAGGCTACAAAGTGAGCTCAAGGCCAGCCCAAGCTGCATATCGAGACCCTGTCTCAAAAAGAAAAGAAAAAAAAATTGTTGGCATTGACATCAGTGTACATTATGAAGCAGTTCGGGCACCTGTGACATCTTGGTGCTGTGTTACGCTTTTTGTAAGATACGATGCAATATTCAAGCATCCGTTTGCTCAGAGAATGCATTTGAGTGAGCACTTGCTGTGTGGCAGATTGTGCTAATCACCAGGATCCAGATGTGAATAAAACCCAGCACCTGCAAGGAGCTGTCAGCAACGCAGGGGAGAGAGGCACGTGAAAAGTCCCTTTGAAAAGATACATTACTTACATGTTGAATCCGTTGGACTCAACAGATTCTTAATTACCAAACAATATACCAAAGAGACATTTTTATTTGACCACTTTTGTTCTTGATTCACACTTCAGAGTCACTGGAGGAGGGAAAGCCAGGGTCTCCTAATGGTTGCTTTCAACCTTTTATCACAGAAATTTGAAATATGAGATAGGGAGGGAAGGAGAGAGGAAGAGAGAGGGGGTGGAGAAGTGAGAGAGAAAGAGAGAGGATGAATACACAGGATCCTTATGTAAACACGACCCAGCTTTCAATAGTTATCAACTTGTGGACTTGCTGTGTTTAATCTGTACCTTCCCCCAACTCTGGACTATTTTCAAAGATAATCCAAGACATCACATTTCCTCTGTAGATATTTAGGAATGTTATTACGGAAAAACAATTTTTTTCAGCACATAACTACATTGCTTGCACAGATGTATTTCCTGATCTTGCCAAATCACAGCCAATCTTGTTCAGCCTATGTAGATGTTTTAAAAAATTTTTCAGCTGTATACATGGAATCTATTTACTTTTCAGAACACATACATTTCAATTAGAGGATGAAACAAAACACAATACCATTATCACACCTAAAATCTTAACAGAAATTCTTTAATACTAAGTCTCCATTTAGTGATTAAACCATTTTAAACAATGTGGAGATTCAGCTATAAGAAGAGGCATAGGGCATACTCACCAAGTGAGGAAACTGCAGTAAGTGTCTTTGCTATAGGTCATTTTTATTTTATTATTTGATCATTCAGAAAACAGCAGTGCACGCTGAGCCCTGGTGTGTATATCTCCCAGCTTCAGCAGTGATCAATTCATGGCCAGTCTTGTTGGGTCTATGCAGTATCCACTTGTCCCCTCGCCCCCACACAATTTCTTCAACAACTATTTCAGTGTTGTGTTGTGTTGTGTTGTGTTGTGTTGTGTTGTGTTGTATTTTAAGACGGGTTTGCTGCGTAGTTCAGGACGGCCTCAAATTCACAGTGATCCTCTTGCCTCAGCCTCCAGAGTGCTGGGATTACAGGCCCCGGCAACAAAGAAATTCTTCTGAAGCTAACCTCAGGGAATCTAATTTGTAAAATTTTAGTCATTTCTATGGGTAATGTTGACATGACTCAAATTTAAAAGAGAAGTGTCACTCTCTGCTTCCCCATCGTGCCCTGTCATGAGGTAGATTAAAACAAATGGCCACAGTATTCTGTAACTTCTCCCATTAGGGAAGAGTCTAGGGTTGGGGATGTGGCTCAGTGGGCCAGGGGTGTGTTTTAGTGGTAGAGTGCTTGCCTAGCATGTACAAAGCCCTAAGTTTGATCTCCAGCCCAGTGAGGGGGAAAAAAATGGGATCCATTTCTCTACCTTGAGTTTGGAACTTGACAATGTGACTTGGATTGGCCAAAGGGAATTAAACAAATACAAGTAAAAGTTTGAACAAGGGTGCTCTGGGCTTGTTGGTTTGTCTCTGGGTTTGTCTCTGTCTCATTACCATGTGAGAAAGACAGAGCCTGGGCAGGACAGAGAAAAGCCAGAGCCGTCCCAGCCATTACAGCCACCCATAGAAATGTGAGTGTGGTAACCCGTGGTGGTTGAAAGCTACTCAATCTAGGCTGGGTTGGCATATGACCCGCTAATACCTCCGACACCCAGCCAGCCATACTTCTTCCCAGAGAAGTAAAAGATTACAGCACAACCAGTTTGTGAGTCTTTCCGACATAGACTGTAGAGAAGCAAGGTCACAAATACGTATTTTATCCTCCCTCTCCCACGTGCACCTCCATACCTTTTTAAAAATATATACACAAATAATAATATACAATTCTGAGCCTAGGTAGCAATGTATTGTGAAGATCATCTCCCGTCACCATGTGAGGTGTTTACATATGGCACTGAATACAGAAACCATAAAGTATTTAATCAGTCCCCTATTGGCGGGCATTTAGATTGCTCCAAGTCTTGTGCTGCGGGGAACACTCTTGTAATCCACCATTTTTCACACCTGTCAGTCTCTCTGTCTCTGTCTCTGTCTCTCTCTGTCTCTGTCTGTCTGTCTCTCTCTCTGTCTCTGTCTCTCTGTCCCTCTGTCCCTCTGTCTCTCTCTGTCTCTCTCTCTCTCTGTTTCTCTGGCTCTGTCTCTGTCTCCCTCTCCCTCTTTTTTACTCTTTCTGCAGTACTGGGCATTGAACTCAGGCCCTTTCCATGGAACTTCATCCTTGGCCCTTCTTGTATTTTTTATTGTGAAATGGGGTCTCTCTAGTAGCTAAGTTGCTGGGTTCTAATTTGTGATTCCAGCCTCCCAGAGGGCTGGAGTCACAGGCAGGCGCCCTCCTGTGCATGTTTCTGAAGGCTGCACTTCTGGCTGAGTTCACAGGGGTTTAGTGTGTTTGGGCAGCCACATGTCTGTCCTTCCAGCCCAAGGAGAGACCTGACCACTCGGTGCCCTTTGGCTGCCAGTGTCCACAGTGAGGGGTGGTCTGATCCCTGGTTCCTTGTCCCTGGTCCCTTGTGGGCCCTCCACGGTGAAAACAGCGAGGTGTGAAACTTCTGGAAACTGTGATTCTGATCATTTAAGTAAGTTATCATTTACTGACAGAGGCTACCAAGTCCAATAAAGGCAAGAGTCTCAGTGCAAACCAACAAGTGGCTGGACTGACCCAGCAGGACAAAGGGGCTGCCAGGGAATGAATTCTAATTAAATGCTCACTCACCCCATCCCACCTCACCCCAGGCCATTAACCCCACAGAGACCCAAACAGACAAACCTCAACAAACTGGTGCTGCAATATAAATGAAATGTCTTTCAGATTATGGAACATGGGTTGACACAGAGCAGCTGGTATTGTGCCCAGGTACCAAGGAGAGAAGGGTCCACGTCTGCCTCTCTGGTTCCTGGTGCCTTCTCTTTTTTTCTAATCCAGTCACCCAAGACCCATTTCTCAAAGGACTGAGCTCGGCTGGATCTCCTTGCTCCCTGGAAGGAAGGAATCTCCAAGGGAGACTAAGGCCCCATCACAGCCTACTGCCCTTTGTTAGTGTCCCCGTAAGGACCTGGGCTGGGCAGAGTTGCTATCCCCGTCCCCAGCGTCCTCTCCCTCTCTCCTGCCTGGCAGAGCTCAGCATCTGCTCTGCTCTCTGTCAACACTGACACAAACCTCACCCTCCCTCCCCATCCTGGGCCTCGCTGTTTTGCTGCAGACCCCTGGGGTCGCTCCTGATTTGGCGAACGACAGCATCAGGTCCCAGAGCCTCTGGCCATGGAGGAAGGGGCCTGGCTGTGGGGAGAATCCTGAGCAGCTAGCAGCTCCCAGAGAAGGGAGCCGCTTCTGTCTGCACCTGATAAGGCTGTCGCCAGAGGTGAGGTCAGAACCCAGCAAGCAGCCAGCCAGGCCTTGGGAAAGATAACCTGAGGATGCTCTGGGTCCTTTGCAGGCTCTCTGGATGGAAAATACCTGCATGAGCAGAAAAGCGAACTCCGGGAATGAAGGGGTAAGGAACAGGGAGTGGAAAATCGGCCTGGGAGGGGCCACCTGGAATGCAGCACTGGGAGTTCCAGCGAAGGACCACCTCAGGCCGCCATCTGCCTGCACTCACTGCCTTTATCTCCAAAGTGACAGGCACCCAGGAGAATTTTATCTCTCGCTTCCTGTATCTCAGATGCTTGAGTTGTTGGAGTTGTCCATTGCCATGGGTTTATTTATTCCCTGTCTAGATCCCTCACTCCTAGAGAAACTGAGAGGCCTTCTCGCAACCTTCATCAATCTTCTTGCTTAAAAAGTAGGTCTTTAATAAATACCTGTTAGCTCGTGGTTTAAAACAATCATGGCTCTACTCCTTGGGTAAGATTGAGTTTGGACCATAGTCATGGCTACTATCGATTGAGCAGCTACTGTGCAGCAGGGTCCTGTATCATCTGCCTAATTGAACCTCTCTGCTAGGCAGGCGCTGCCTCCATTAAACCTCTCCACAGGGTAGGGATCACCTCCATTTGGTGGGGGAGAAAATGAAGTCTCAGGCTGAGAACTGTGTTCGGGCTCACACACCTTCCAAGAGGCTGAGCTGGGATTTAAATCCTGTTTGCAAGACTGCAGAATTGACGCGCCTTTCTTTCAGCACTGGATGCTGTTTCCAGGTTGGGAAGGAAAAACACTAAAGTCTGAAGCAAAGCACTGACGGGGACTGAAACCTGCTCCCTCCTGCTCATCTCTGAGGCTCATGAGCCTGCGATCAGCCCCTGCATCAGTGCCTTCTCCAAGTGCCACCTAAAGGGCCGGCATCTACAGTGAAATCTGTGAAAAGGCTGGGGCAGGAGCAGGGGACATTTGGTTTGTGTGCGTATCAGCCTCCTCTGGGAGGCTCACTGGTGACAGAGCATCTTAATTACTTTTCTTGTTGCTGAGACAAAATACCAGCTACTCACAGTTAAGGGAAGAAAGGGTTATTTAGCTCAGTTTGTAGAGATTTTGGTCCATAGTTGGCTGGTTCCAAGGCAGGACAGCATGGCAGAGGGGCACCACAGAGAAGTAACAGTTTGCGGCAGGTGTAAGGTAGCAAAGCAATCAAGGGACTTTAGCAGGAATTTGCTACCCCTCTTATATTCTATCCAGTTTACTGGGATTAGGGTGGTGCCAAACCAATCAGTCAGCTGATTTAGTAATCACCCACCCTTAATCCGAGCACCCTTAATCCTACATTGCACCAAGAATCGGTCATATTCTAGATCCAGTAGCCTCTGAAAAAGCTGCATGAAGCTTTGAGGGGGCATTTAGACACAGCCGTAACACAGGGTAAAAGATACAAATGTCTTTACTACTCTGCTGGCGTGAATTGTGCCTAATTCTGGTTAAAGAGAGAGGTTCTTGCAAATATGCTGACTTTGTTGTCACTTTAGTTGTTTTCCAGTGCTAGGGTTTGAACTCAGCTGTGTTCCTATTCCTTTTTATTTTTTATCGTGAGACAAGGTCTTGATAGGTTGCTAAGTTGCCCAGGCTGATCTCAAACATATAGATCGCCCTGCGTCAGCCTCCCAGAATGCCAATAGTACAGGCATGCACCATCAAGCCAGGCTTGGGTATTTCTAATGGCACGAAAGTGATAATAAGCTGTTAGATTCTTTTCCTTTTTAAAAAAAAATTCTATAAATCTTACAAACTGTGTAAGAGACTGTGGGCAAGTTGATCAAGTTATTTAACCTCCCAAGCTTCATAGTTTCACTTTTAAAAGGGAATATTAACTGCAATGTTATAAAGTCCAGTGTGGAGCATAGCACTGGAGACAGAGGGGCCTCAGTAAGCGTATGACGCTGCAATACACGAAACACAGGGATTCTCCTACTTCACTTACTTCCGCCATAGCATGTACCATATTCTGGACTTGAATATGATTAATGAATCTATGTGACTCTTGAGGCTGCCATTATAATTGAGAATGAGGACTTGCCCCACAGAAAAGCATTAGCTCCACTTAACCACGGAGAAAGTCCCATTAGGAGAGCCCGTAATTTACTGCACAGACGGTGGGGAGCTGTGGTATTGGAATTAATAATAAAGATCTGTTAATTCTCTGCCTTTGCCCAGGCTTCCTTCCAAGATGTGATGTGGAATCCTGCTGTTTCTGTTCCAGATAAATCAATGGTAATCTTCAGCCCAGTGAGGGGCAAGTCATGGGGACACACTCCTGTGTCAATGGAACTGCTAAAATCAGATTTCCCAGAACTCATTCACGAGAGCCTTTGAATTGGCCAGATTGCCTGCTGAGCCTAAAATGTAGCATGCATGTGGCGGCCCTGACTTGCTTGTTTCCATGAATTGTCTTTGCCTTTAAACCATGGATGACATTTCCAAGTCACCCAGTGGGATGGGGCTTCAGTTTCTACATTTCCGCTGATGGCCGCTGGCTAGGTCCTGCCTGTTGGCTGTATGCCACTCACTTCCTGGCACTCATTCTGCCCCAGTGGGGGCAGAGCAGGCTGGGGAAGGGGCAGGGTGGTGGGCTGCACGCACCCTCTGGAACCTCATGCCTTTCTTCTTCTTTGTGCCTCCTCTGGGGCAACTTCTAGAATTTCTTTCTCTGACTTGTTAACTTGCCCATTTGTTTATTCCTTTCTTTAAGCATCTTTTTATTAAAAATACAGGAGGGAGCCCCTGTTGCAAGGCCAGCATGTGGTGGCTTTCAGGGTACACAGAGAGGAGGCGAGATTTGGCTGTGACCTTTTGAGAGCTAGATGCAGTCAGAGAACAAAGACACAGATCTAAATACTGCTCTGTCCCCAAATGCTGAATGATTATTTCTAGCTAGGAGACCTATGAGTAATTTTTTTCTTTTTGTTTATCTATGTTTCTAAATTTTCCTTTAATGAGCACATATTAGCATTTACATAAGAAAAGTTATTCAAAGGGCAAATACCTGATGAACAGGTGCTAAGAGCACTGGGAGGCACAGATGGAAATTCTGGGAAGGCAGAGAGGGGGAGCATTGTCCCCAGCCCACGTGGAGCTGGAAGGGCCTTTGGAGAAGGTCACTGTTGAGTCAGGCCTGGAAGGTGGAGGGAGACCTCGTGATGCAGCCATGGAACCATCAGCTCAGCACTTCTCTCCTCTTTTCTGAAAATCTCCTCTCCCCCATCCAAGTACTAAGCAGGCCTGACCTTGCATAGCTTCTGAGACCAGATGAGTTCCGAGTACTAGAGCCACAGCCTGGAAACCTCTTTCTGTATCCTACAAAGGGCCGCCTGCTTTGACCTTGTCTTCACTTCTCTTTGTCACTTGTGGTGGCACCTGACCAAGCATGGCCACATGGACCCTTAGAAAGACGATCCTGTAACATGCGTAGCCACACTGACCCTTACAAAGATGTTAAATTCAGCAGCCATGTGGCAGGGTGCGTGTGCACAGTTTCAGCTGCAGTGCGGAGGAGACCAACGTGACATAACAGAAAATGAAGCAGCAACTGGAGAGAAGAGAGAAGCGGTGAAAGCAGGACAGGTGTGGTGGAATCTGAGCCTGACTCCAGTTGTTCTGGAGTCTTAGCTGCATTCACCTGACTCATAAGAGCTGTGTTCTGAACCTGTCACCAATGTATGTACCCCTTCTTTTTTGTATACTAGGTACAAAACTTAGGGCCTTGCTTCCAGTGCTAGGTAACAGCTTTTCCACTGAGCTACATTCCATCCTCCTCCCCCCTTTTGTCCTTTTTCTTTGCTGAGGCAAAATACCCCAACACGCGAAGTTTATTTTGTCTTACAGTTTGTGGAGGTTTCAATCTAATGTTGGCTGGCTCCAAGGCAGGGTGGCATGGCAGTGGAGAAACAGTCCATGTCAGCCAGGCAAGAGACAATAAAGTAGCAAGCAGCGGCAGCAGCAGCAGCCCATCCCCTTTAGTTTTAAAATTTATTTTCAGACAGGGACTTGCTAAATTGCCTGGGCTAACCTTGAACTTGTAGCCCTCTACCTCAGTCTCCTGAATAGCTGGGATTATATGCATGGACCACTGTGCCCAGCCAACATACCCTTTTGAATACAGTGGAGGCAAAGTGAAGAATCAGAGGGAGAAAAGCACAGGCCATGCACAGAGTATTTGGAAGGAAGGAATTGTGGAATGAGCGCCGGGTTAGTAAAAGTAGTCAGCTGGAGAGGGAGCAAAGTGCAGCTGTTTTGACCATCAGTAAGAAATTTACTTCTTTTTAAAAGTCCAAAGGCTGGTATGTCTAGAAAAATTTATCGGGTTTACAATGTTGTAAAGCTGAACTGTTGAAACTTGTTCACCAAAACATTTTAACTTGGATTAATGCTTCACATCTCCACATTTGTGTTAAAAATTGACACACACACAGATGAACATGAAAAAATCTCCAGTGCTTGATTTCGGCTGGACAGTCGCATACTTAGGTACATTTTGACTCCATGGAGAGAAAAATTTTAACATTCAGAACTGCCAATACCAGGGAGAAGAGAAAAAAAATTTTTTAGAATAAAATGTTTCCCACCCTGCTGGTTTTGTTTTGGCTTTTGATTCAGGGTTTTGCTTTGTACGTCAGCCTGGTTTTGGGCTTACTATCCCGGCCAACCTTAAACTTGTGGTGATCTTCTTGCCTCAGCTTCCTGAGTGCTGGGATCACAGATGTATGCCACCACACCCAGCCCTAAAAGCCCACCTTTTGTTTTTGCTTTTGTTTTTGCTTTTGTTTTTTTGTACTGGGCTTCAAACTCAGGACCTTGCGCCCACCAGGCAGGCACTTATGCCTCTGAGCTAAATCCTTGGCCATGCCATCAGATATAATAAAATCAAACAAAACAAAACAGAACAAGCCAAACAAAACAAATCAATGAAAATGAAACAGGATTTTTAAATAAAATAATAGGTAATTAACAATGGCTACCACCTTCAGGAGGAAATGCCTCATAGTTGCTATGTTGCATAAATGTTACCCTCTAAATAAATGCTCAGACTATGGGCTTTAGGCCTGCAAAGTCAAACAGACAATACAGGCATTATTTTTTGTTTTTTGTTTTTTAACTTCAGTAGCTATCAACTCAGCCTATGCTTCTCTGAATCAGCTGGCTGCTTATGGGGGCAGGGGCTGGGGGAGCTAGGTACTTCTTGTCTCCCAGCTCGCGTACTGACTGGCTCACAGGAAGGGGTTAGCTTCTTCCTGGTTCTCTTGCTGGTCCATGTGGCTGCCGCTGGCTCATAGGAAGGCATTAGCTCTCTTACCGTGAATTCTTAAGCATGTTCTCTCTGTGTGCAGCATGCTAATTGGATATAATGTTGGCATAATTGTTACACATTTGGCATGGATAGCACACAGGTGGTATCTTCAAAATGACCAACCAAATAGGCCACACTTGCTACTCACAAAACACTGGTAGCTACGATCTGGAAGCACAAATCTATTTGAAGTTTTCAGCAATTACTCACACCACACACCGAAAAGGGTGTTTGGCACGCAGAAGTTCAGTGGATTTCCAATAAGGTCTAATTTTATGAGCACCACAGTACCAGGCCTCCAGTGATGAGGTTTCTCCACCCCTCCAGTAGAGATTGTACCCTTGCGAATGCCTTCTGTAGCCAACTGTTTCCTGAGTGCTTTTTACTGGTCAGTCTGCTTTGTAAAGCCATGCTATAAAGATCTCCTTATTCGCTTTCTCTTTTGGAAGGAACAGTGAGCCAGAGGCAGGATTCAGACTTTGAGGTCTAGGTCTTGGTCTCCCTTTAGTAGCTCAGGCTTCTCCCAGACCGGTGAGGCCACAGCTCTCTGACCAGCTCCCAGAGCTGACCTACTTCCTGCAACCCACTCTCCAAAGCAGGTGAGATGCCAAACCAGAGTCCCTAAGTGAAATTCAGCTTTAGCTACAGACGTGCTCTTTTGCAAGGGCTGCTGGAGTTCAGGAGTGCAAGCCTTTTACCCCTTTCCCCTCCTTTTCTGCAGCTCACACTAGATTTCAGCCTTTCTCCAGGATTTCATCCTCTTCAGAACTGTCAGGATACCCAAACTGGTTGACGAAACGCATTCTCTTGTTCTTAACCTCTCTTAGCAGAGCCACTGGAGTTAATCCCAAGGGAGAGAGAGGAGGGTATGGTTAGGGACTCTTTGGCTTTGGATCTTACTTTCTTTAAAGTGTGGGTTGGAGGAAGTAGAAGTTCTGAGAGCTGGTCAGAGAGCTTTGACCTTGCAGGGTCTGGGAGAAGCCTGAGCTACAAAAGAGGGATCAAGAACCAGACCTCAAAGTCTGAATCCTTCCTCTGGTTCACTGAGTTCCTGCCAAAAGAGAAAGAGAGTGAGGAGGTCTTTATAGCATGGCTTCAAGGAGCTATTTGATTCCATGTGGTTGATTTTTTGTTGCTCCTGGGATGTTCTGGCTAATGAGCACATAGAATCAAATAGCTCCTTGAAAAAGGTCCTTTTCTGGAAGCTTTGGAGGTGGGGGGCTATCTCAGGAGAGCCGTGAAGCCAGAGACACAGAACTCAAAGCCTCCAACCCTCTTGTCTTACTGGTGTTCCAAGTAAACCAAGGACATACAGCTAGGATCCGGGCCCTGGAGAGATTCAGTCATGCTATCCTGACAACTGGCACTGAGCAGTAATTTCTATCCTTCAGCATCTGCCTCCAGTTCCAACTTCTCATCCAGCAACATGTTCAGGAAAAGTGCTCAGGGAACACGGGCTACCACACAGGTCAGGCATTTCTCCTCAGGCCCCAGCACACGTGCTCATGCCAGATGATAGACTTGACTGCATCTCTCTGCCTGAGATGGGAAACTGTGTGGACACACAAGTGAAGCAGCAGGGCCCCACGGGCTGCTTCTGTTTTCTCATCACTGGTTACCTTAGTAACAGCATCTGTGCAAGGATCCAAGAGGAAGCAAAGCACCACTGACCACTGCCTCCAGGAGAGGTGACAGGCCTGGAGGAAGGAGCAGCCTGGAACCAGGAGGCTGGGTGACTGCTTGCACTCTGCTAGCCACTGGCTGCTGCCTCCAACAAGTCACCTCGCCTGCCGCACCTATTCTGGGACTGAGACTCTGTAGCTGGCTCAAGGATGCTGCAGGACGCAGTCCTGTTTCTACTCCGGATGACCATGGCCAGAAACTCCATGGGGAAGCAGCTGTTCTTCAATCTTCTGTGACTTTTTACTAATTACCTGTCATGTAGAACACGTTTGCTGACCGAGTAGATCGTTAAGGTACAAAGAGACAAGTAGTTGGCATACCTGGCCTCTCCAGGATGGGTATTTCTGCAGTCGGGCTAGGAGGTGAACTTGGCATTGGTCCGCGAAGGAAGACTCGGGGGTAGTAAAACACATAACAAGCAGCTCAGCGCTACAATCATCTGTAATATTCATAACAGTAATAAAAGTAATACCTTCAGCATGGTCTTTGAAACTTCTAGGGAACTTTCATATCTGTTCTTTTGTCATTTTTAAATATTTTGCAGTCCTGGGGGTTGAAGGTAGAGGACCATGATCAATGGATTGGTAGAGTGGCCTCCTTTTGAAGACTTTGAAGGAAAGGTCTGTCCCTTGCCCTCTCTCCTAGTTTCTAGGGCTAGCGAGTAATGTTCGGCTTTCCTTAGTTGTAAAAGCATCAGTCTCTCCTTCTCCCTGTGTGCATGACTCTGTCTGAATTTCTCCCTCTTCTGAGGGTTCCAGCTGTACTTGGTCAGGGTCAACTCTAACGACTTCATCTTTACTATTTATATCTTCAGTGATGTTATTTCAGAAGAAGGTTTTTATTCTGAAATGCTGAGCTTAGGAATTTCAACATAGGGATTTTGGAGGACACAATTCAACCCAGAACAGAAGTCAACCCACAGTGTATCTGATGCTCACAGCAGGGCATGATCTCCGCATTCTGCTGACAGGCCAAGCTCAGCAAGGTGGGCAGACCAGAGGCAGCCAGCGGGGTGGCCATGAGCACCATCAGCTCCAGGGCCACACGACCTGGGTGTGGAGCCCGGCTCCATCTCTGGTGAGTTCTCAAGTGCAGCCATTTGTTTGTACTCTCAGGGTCCCAGTTCTTACATCTCTAAGATGGGGGTAATGTGAGGTCACAATTTCAAAAGCTTTAAAGCTCTAAATACCCAAAATTGACTTTGTAGCTCACTCAACAGCGAAACTTGGCCTAAAATAAGAATTAGCACAATTGACACACAATCGTGTCTTTTCACCCCCACCCACTGCACTTCCTCTAGCACCGGGGATTGAACAGAGGGGTTTTCACATGCTCTGCACACTCTACCAGGAGCTGCCGCACCCCCAGCCTTTTTTTAATTTTGAGATAGAGTCTTATTAAATTGCCCACGTTGGCATTGAACTTTTGAGCCTCCTAACTTACCCTCCTGAGTAACTGGAATTACAGTCATGTATCACCATGCCTGGAAAAATTCTTAAATTAACACAAGGCTATCTACAGCCTTTGTGCAATATTTACACTTACAGACATGGTAGCATGTGTGATTACAGGGTACTGTTGTCGATCCCACAGCACCCACCGTGTGACATTCTGATCAGCCAAACACTGCTGGCCCCAGGGGTTTGAATAAGGGATTATGAACCTTCAGCCTATATATTACAGTGCAGTAGAGGATTAAATGTGCTAGTATGTGTACAGCACCTACAATAGTATATGGCACATCATAAGCATTATATCCATGTTAAATAAAACAGTAAGTCCTGTCTAAAGTCAGGGAGAAAGACTGGTCTTTGAGCATGGGAATATCTGACCTCAGAGGCCACTGGATGCTTCCCAAGTAGCTCTGTTACCTGTGTGACTAGATCTGGGGCTCACATCCATTGGTCTATACACTAGCCTTGCTGTACACTAGTAAGGAATCGCTGCCTTCTGAGATGATAATTGAGTGAAATCAGGTTCTGAAGTTGTATTAGTCTGCTCTGGCTGCCATAACAAAATATTACAGACTGCACGACTGAACAGCAGAAATGCATTTTCTTGCAGTTCTGGCGGCTGGAAGGTCAAGGTGTTAACAGGATTGGTTTCTTTTGAAGCCTCCTCTCCTTGGCTAGCAGATGGTCATCTTCTCCCTCTGTTTTCACATGGTCTTTCTACAGGAGTTTTAGGGCAACAGGCCCATCTCCAGGATTCCCAGCAGTCCAGACCCAGCTGCCCCCTGTCTCCTGTCATCAGTCAAGGAGATGAGCAAAGGGAAAAGGCAGATGGGCCGGGGATTTAGCTCAGTGGCTTAAGTGCCTGCTTGGCAAGCACGAGGTCATAAGTTCGATTGCCGGTACCAAAAAAAAAAAAAAAAAGGGAAAAGGCAGAAAAGGAGCTTTAATCAGCCTGGCCAAGCTGAGAACTACAAAGAGTTTCAAGATCTGTCTTTGAGAAGCTGATAGAAATTTGGGGATTCATGGAAAAGGGGAACAAAGGCAAGGGCTGGAGATCCGCATATCACAGATAATGCTAGTCAAGTCCTGGTCTGGTGGGTTCATATCTCAGGACTGGTTCTTCAAGGTTCTAGGAGAACCATCATGGCTCGAGGGAGTAATTCTGCTCCTGTCAGGAGATGATGGCCCTTCTTTGGGGGTAGCTTCAGTTCCTGTCATGAGGAAACTGCTCCCAATTGGGGGGTGATAACATCATGGACTTATTGTGGTGATTGCAGGTTTAAGGCAGTGATTTAAGACTTCTCTACATTCCCTCCAGGAAGGTCTGGAACTGGATATTCTATCTAGTAATTAGATGTCCCTGCAATTCCCGAAAATCACTTTGATTACTTTTATTTTTGTACCTTTAATCATCAAGAGGGTGAGATAGGCTTTAAGTGATTAACAGGCCTATGTGCAGAGTTGATCAGGGATCTGACCCAAAGTTTTAAGGTAATAGGGGAAATGTATATAAGATGAAGAAGGAAATACCAAGCTTTACTCTGCTTTTAGTTACCCATTGGGCATCTGCAGGCCTGGCTTCTAGGTCCCTGTTACGTTCCCTTTATATGTGTCTGTGTTGTAATCAATTCTTTTGTTTGTTTTTTGTTTTTTTTTTTTTGTTTTTTTTTGTTTTTTTTTTTTGTTTTTTTGTTTTTTTGTTTTTTTGTTTTTTTGTTTTTTGTTTTTGTTTTTTTTGTTTTTTTGTTTTTTGTTTTTGAGACAGGATCTCACTGTGCAGTTCAGGCTGGATTTGAACTCATTTTGTAGCTGAGGCTGGCCTTGAACTCACAGCGATCCTCCTGTCTCAGCCTAGCCAAGCGCTGGGATTACAGCCTTGTGCCACCGTGTCTGGCTCCAACACTCCTTTTAAGGATACCACTAACATTGGATTAGGGCCTACTGTAATGATCTCACTTTCATCTAATTACGCCTTTCAAGCCCCTATCTTCAAATATAGTCACACACACATAGGAACTGGAAGTTAGGGCTTCAATACATGAATTAGGCACAATTTAGCTTGTAACACTATTTTTAGAAACTGGGTGAATTACCACTCCTCCTACCAGATGTATCCCACATGCCTGCTGACTTGTCTGTACACCAAAGTTTTTCAAGGTGTGGTCCAGGACCACCTACAATCAAATCACATGGGCCCTTAATAAAAATAAACCTGCTCCAAACCTGAGCCAGAATCTGGGGGAGGGAACCATGAGATCCTGGTACAGACCTTGCTTGCTTTAAGGTTTATATGCAAGTTCATTTTAATTAAGAGGATTCAGGAAAAGCCAGGAAGCAAGGCAGTCCCTTCCCTACTGCCAACACTGTAGTGTCCAGGTAAGGGCAGCCAAAGGAAAAACAAGAGCCAGGAAGCCAGTCCTGCGTGAGGACTGAGAGTCCGGAGCGCAGGTCAGCCTCAGGCGCCTCCAGCACCATCCCCCAGCAATTTTTGTGTTCAGAACTCCCTTCCTGCTCCTAGCAAATGCCTGCCCCGGCCCCTTCAGAGGTGATACAAAGAACTTTGCAATGTTAATGCCAAGAAAGCCTGGGGGTAGGGGTGGGGGTGGGTCATCTTCCCAGCAACATCAGGGTGTGGAATGCACTGGCCCCAGCATGGAGGTGATAGGTGAGCTCCAGTCATTGTCCTATCACAACACCCCACACCCCAGGGCATGGCTGACCCCGCCCCTCAGAATGGTGTAAGACCTAGTTCTTCAACTAATGTTTAAGAAACAGGCGACAGGGGCATTTTCCAGAGCCACATGCTGGACCAAGGAGCAGAAGTTGAGGTGGGTTCGTGCAGTTCTGGCTCTGCTCGAAAGCTTCCGGTGATGTCACATGATATGGGTAACCAGCAGGGTCATCCAGGCTGCCCGCAAGCTGATCTGAGGGAACAGAGCTGTCATCCGCAGAGCAGTGCTTCCATCATGTCAGGCAGCCAGTGTGAACCCCGTGCAGTGGGTGTCTGCTGCAGGTCTATGCGTGTGTAGACCATGTCCTACCTGTGTTAAGGTGGTCACCAGCCTCTCATGCAAAAATTCCAGCCAAACAGCTGGTGAGTGGGACTCAAATGGAAGTGATTTTCCTAGCACCATGACAACAAGACACCCTGGAAGCTAATGGCAATACTCCATCCCTCGTCTTTCTCTACTGGTTCCGGCTTCCTCGTCTCATTTCTTAAAATACTTGCCTGGCTGGCAGGGAGGTGACTCACCTGCACTGGCACAGCACCGAGCACGGGGGAGATGCTGTCTTCTGAACAGTCAGGAGCTGGTGCAGCACCCGAAGTCTTTCGTTTCACACATTGTTCCTGTCAAAAGGGAGACGACCTTGCTCTCTTGTCAAAGTTGGAGTTTCCAAAGAAAGAAGCGTGGTTAGGATGTGTCAAACTGTGGCACTTGTGTTAAACAGAGGAGGAACCAGGCAGGTTTGACTGCAGCTCTCCTCCTGGCCCTCAGTCCAGTGTCCATTAGGCCCCACAGTTTTGATCGAAGCACGGAAGTCAACTTTTAGATCACTCAGTACCACACTTGTCCTCTGGAGGCATCTGCCTTGGAGTCAGGTTCTGATCGCTGGGATTCCATAAATCCTGAGTGCTTTTATTTAACAACACTTCTGAGGCTGCTCATTTGGAGATCACATTGTTTGTAAACTTGAATTAATAAAAAAAGTAGGGTCAGGAATTTTACTCTCAATTAAACTGCATGTATTGGTCCTTTCTTTCTTTCACTTGAGTTCTGCAGGCCACAAGCTGTGGTATCCTAGAAAATACCCTAAAATCAGACAGAGATTTAAATACTAGGTTTACTGCTTACTAGCTATCTGACCTTAACCAAGTTACTTTGCTGCCTCTCTCAGTATCCATTTACTTAATTGTCCAAGTGCGAATGATGTCATATTCCAAATTATAGGGATAAAATAAGACAGAATGAGTGTGCCTGATGGGTCATTCCCCACCCCCACCCACCCTCATAATATGAAATAAGCATAACTTCTGGATAACCAGTGGTCTAGTACATAGCTTGACATAATTTAGAACATTATAAATAATTCTCTAGGAAGAAGTAGAAATGATCTGGGATGAAGATGCTGAAACCGGCAGGGGTCAAAGTCATGAGAGATGACATGGATGTTAGGGGGCACTCAGTGTTTCAGGGTGCAATCCGATGCTGTAGAAGCACAATTTATGACTTGCAGAGACCTGTGGGCAGTGGGCTGCAGTCCTCTTTCGGACAGCGCATAGGAGTTCTCGGTGAGATGCGAAGCTGGGTGCCAGCTCCAAAGCTCCCAGTGGGACCTCCCCCTACCTGCTCACCCTGCCTGCTGCTGTCTTGTAATCGTCATTTCCTCCATAGACCCTGACCTGTTCGGTCAGTCTCAGGCCTGCTGAGTGCTTCTGGGGCCCAGACAGAAAGATCTGTCTTTCTGTCTAAAACTTTGAATCAGAATTACAGGTTTTCATGTTTGCTATTTTTTACCTTTCATTATTCCCACCTGTTTTGGTCTTAGTTTCGGGCCACTTTACTGGGAAGAAACTGGGCTTGAACCTGAACCCGCTCCATATTTCCTGTGGGAAACTACTTCATCTCTTTGAAATGCAGTCTTCTTATCTGTGTATGGGGTTCCTGCAGCCTGTTGGGAGGGCTAATGTGAGTAAAATTCACATCAAAGTATTTTGTAAACTGTGAAGTGCTGAGGAAGAACAGGATAATTCCAATCCCTTCTTAGCATGTTTATCTTACTGGCAAATAGTAACTGCTCAAAGATATGTCACTGTTTAACTGATGATGTTTGCTATGGAAATGCTGGTGAATCCCCTCAAAACACCACGGGCTGTCTTGAACATACTTCAAAGGGCTCCGAGGGTTCCCTGATTGGTTTCTGAGGGAATCTGACATTTACCGTGCATTCCTCACGTCCAGGTTCACACTTGGGAGGATCTCACTGGATCCCACGCAGTGGGTATTAACCAAGTGTCCCTGATCAAGTGGAATGGTTAATTTTATGCATCAACTTGACAGGGTATACCTGGAGGAGATTAGCATTTGAATCGCTGACCAGGTAAGAAGATTCACTCTCATTCAACGTGGGTGAACGCTGTCCCATCTGCTGCCGGCCCATCCAGACAGAACATAATTGCAGAAGTAGGGTGAATTCTCTCTTCTTGAGCTGGAACCTCATCCTCTCCTGCCCTTAGGCATCAGAGCAGTTCCTGGCTCTCTGTCTTCAGCCTTCAGACAGACTAAATTACAACCTTGGCTTCCCTGGCTCTCCAACTTGCAGAGGGCATTCGGATGGGTCTTCTCCAATTCCCACCCTAACTCTCCTCTTAGGTATCTACGTAGCTCTTAGGTATCTACGTAGCTATTTGTTCTGTCTCTTTGGAAAACCCTGATTTCATACCAGATATGGAGCCAACGAAGCAACATCAAGGCTGATAACCTAGGTTGTAGTTTGTTACCATCATTTCCGCATAGAATCCAGCTCATAGCAAAGCACCTTCTGTCCTGTACTTTTGGGGAGTCCCCCAGGTAGAGTATCACAGCACATCCATGTTTAGGTGCCAGGCACTGTCCCTTTCTCTGCTTCCTCCCTTGCAGACACATTGCCACTTAGTGAACCCACTGTGCCTGGCTCCTTGCAGTTCCTCAAAAAGAGGGGGCTCCTCTGGGCCCCAAAGAGTTCCTCCACCAGCCCCACAGATGTGGCTGAATCCTATTGCAGGCTCTGGATTGCACCATCTCACTATGCTGAGGAAATAAGGCTCAAAGGTTCAGTAACATACTCAGAATCGCACAGACCACAGATGGCAGAGCCCAAAGCCAAACTCAGAGCACAGTCCTCATCCCACATTCTTTCTGATTCAACGTGACATGTTGTTCTGCTCCTACTGTTCATATAGGAAGGCATGCAGTGCTGGTCACTGTGTACTGCACAGACTTTTCTCCTCCCCATGGGCTTATTAAGCCTCTTTCTACTTGAGAATTATATTTTGGGCATGAAAAATGGATTCCTTGCCATTTCACCTCTTTTCCACCCCCAGCTGCCCTCCCAATGGACCTGTAATTTGCTTTAGTGTTACTTGACTCATGGCTAAAACAACAAAACAAAATGTGGTTGTTACACAAATAGCAGAACAGACACATCTGGGTTACAGAGTACAGTAACCTTCACTGGGGGGAAAAGACACAACTGAAAAAAACTCATTCCTTGACTTGCTTCTCAAATCTCCTGTAACCTGGTCACCCAAACCAACCCTCTAGAGGCTCCAGCCTAAAGGTCTACATTTGACCTTAAGTTCTCTTTACTCTCTCCCCAGCAGTACCTTGGTACTAACTGGGGTTCGGACAGGTGCTTCCATGTTCCCACTAGGTCTATTCCAGTGAACTGGCGTCATCTGTCCTCCTACCTTCTCAGAACAATCTCTCTCTCTCTCTCTCTCTCAATTTCTCTCTCTCTCTCTCTCTTCCTGAGGCGAGAGCTCGCTATGTAGTACAGGCTAGCCTTGAACTCTCTGTATATCCCAGCTGGCCTGACACTCACAGTGATCCTCCTGTCTCAGCCTCCCAAGTGCTAGGGTTATAGGAGTGTGTGTACCACCCCACCCAGCTGCAGCATGATCTCTCTCTTGACTGTCTCAGACTGGCTGTACCAGATCCACTCACCAGATAAGAAAACTTTTGGCAGACAGAGGAAGATACACATGACCTTGTTTGGGCTTGAGCTGGCCATTTCTCAGTGGCTCTGGGGGCAGACGGATGTCCATTTTCTTTGTGGGTCTTCAGATGCACCCCAGCCACAGTGCTCAGCTTTGCATGTACTTGGGGGATCTGCATCTTCAATGTGGATTTCTGAGAGACCTTTTCATATCACATGACCGCTGCCCCAATTCCCTGTCCTCCCAATTCTTTGCTTTGTTTTCTCCATGGCCCTCATCACAGTGTGGAAATACTATCTGTCCCCTTCCCCCACCTCCAGAAGTAAATGCCTGAGTAGCATCTGACTCATGGTTGGCACACAACAAATACCTGTTGAATGGATGAGTACAGTGCCCGTGGCCACGCTAGCACCAGAACACACGTACTGAGGTGCTGAGAAGACCAGGAGTTCCGGTATCTCGGCTGTCACAGTGCCTGTCTGCCTCAGGGATGACAGAGAGGATTTCCAAACCTCCTCTACATTAGCCCCAGCAATGTACCATCTGCAACTGCATTCCCAGCACTGCACTGGGCAACATGGGAAATGCAAAGCTTTCAGGGAGCTTATTCTCCTGGCTGGCCTCTGAACCTGTGGAAAACTTGACTTCCACTCACAAGCCCTCAGTGCTGGTGTGGAGCCACATCCCGGCCTGTCTCCCTCCTTCCCAGAAGTGAGCCCGTCTCACTCACCTTCACATCTGTAGTGCCCAGCACACACAGATGGCGAAGCTGTGATGGGCTTGGCCAAATTTGGATGAATGCATGAATACCTGGGATTCCACATGTAGGGGCAGCCGGCCCCTTCAGAATCAATTTAGTGACTCAGATGCCATGGCCTGATGAGTTTATTTCCTCTTATTGTGATGAATGACTTTTCCCCCAGAGTCTTTCATGCTGAGATTTAAGTTTTATATATCATAAACTTCCAATTATATGTAATAATACTCTTTCCAAAAGATGCAGTATCAATTTTAGAATAAAATTGATTACTTTTTTCCTATACCATAAATATCTCCTTTTACTTAGGACTGTTTAAAAATATGGAAGTGCTTTAGGATATCGAAAATAAAATCTGAAGAAAAGATAATACTATTTTTACCATCTCAGTATGCTCAGAATAATTAAACTTTCTCTTCATTCTTTTCTTATTTAAAAAAGACTTTTATAGGAACAAACTACTCATTTTCTTTTGGGAGAGGGTGATTTTTTTTTTTTTAAAGGGAAATAATACACAGAGAAATAGTAAGCAGTTATCTTAGCATCAACAGGGGAGAAACTGAACATTTTCTCAGTGAAAGTATTTATAGACTGAACTAAACTTTAAATCATAGGAGGTGCTGGCTGGGTGTGGTGATGCATACCTACGATCCCAGTGCTCGGGAGGCTGAGGCAGGAGGATCACTGCGAGTTAGAAGCCAGCCTGGGCTACAAAGTGAGTTCAAGGCCAAGCCTGTACTGCACGCTGAAACCCTGTCTCAAAAAGAAAAAAAGAAAAAGAAAGTCACTAGGCATTTCCCAAATATAATAATAAAACTAGTTTGATCTGCATGGTTATAAAGTTTAAGGGAGGAAAATTTCTGAGTATGATTCTCAAAATTAGTTATCTACACTGGTCAATGTACAGAGAAGTATTCACATGCCAATTCATTTCAGCCATGGAAGTAGCGTTTCTCTGAATTCGAAGGCCCTGTATTCATTTATTTAATCAGTTAGTCACCAGCTGAAAATATTTTTTTAAAATTTCATTTGTACTGAAATGAACCAATATAGATGTTTTTCTTGTCATTATTCCCTGAGCAACATAGTATAACAACTTTTTGTTGGTGGTGCTGTTGTTTTGAGATAGTCTCCTTACATAATTCTGAACTATGTAGCCCAGGCTGGTCTTGAATTTGTGGTGATCCTCCTGCCTCAGCCCCCTGCCTGCTGGGATTTACAGGCATGAACCACCATGCCCTGCTAATATAACAGCTATTTACATAGCATTTACATTGTACTATATGTTAGCTATGGATGACTCGAAGTACAGGGGAGAATTTTTGTAGGTGTATGCAAATGCTGTACACCTGAACCTGCAAGGAGTTGTAAATGTTTTAATTACCGGTCCTGAAAGATGTGCAAGGCAGGAGATAGCAGGACAGGGTGTGGCTTCCGTGTCCTTAGGTGTTAAAAGGAAGGGAACTGCTGCCCTTGAACTGGTCCTTGGACGAAGCTGCCCAGTGTGTTCAGATTCCAGGGTGATGTCCAGTTTTTGCCTTTCCTAGACGTGTAGTCACTCTCTGATACGGAGGTCCTTTTGATGCAGTTCTCCCAAAGATGCTCCCTCATTGGCTTAGCCTCCTCTCTGTCCTCTGGGTCTACAGACTCCCTCTCTTCTGGTTCTGACTTCCTACTGCAGCAGGAGGCCAGGACATGGCAATGTGGCTGCGTCAGTTGGGCGCAACCTATCAGCTGAGGAGACTTGTTAACTAGGGGTGCAGAACGCAGCACCCGAGCTGACCCAGGATCAAGCCAAGCCCTGCACTCAGTACAGATCTGCTGATATGAGAACGTGCCAAACCTGGTGCCTGATTTATCAATCTTCTAGCACGAGATCAAGTGGGGCCACCCGGACCAACTATCATAGAAGGCATAAAATACTACCCTCTTATTCTTGCTTGTCTCTTCTGCTTGTGGGATGCACCTTCTCTTTTCCCTTCTAAGCACTCTTTTCTCTCTGAGCACTTCTTTTGTGCTTCTTTTCTTTTTCTTATTTCTTCCCTAAAATATATGGTACTTTTTCATATCCACCAAATGTCCTGACCAATTCGTCGGCTGAGCCAAATAAGACCCTGGAAAACTCTGCTGGTCCCCACCCCCGCTTGCTAACACTACCAGCCTAGTCCCAGGGGCCTACTTGGAAGCCCACACCACTGTTAACTGGCAACAGTGACTAACTCTGGCTACACGGCCACAGACTTGCTGTGTATCTGGGTAGACTCGAGGCTACGTGGGGACTAGCATAGCAGGACCACAGGAAGTGAGCTCACAGTGCCTGAACAACCCGAGACTCTTCCTCTTGGCTGGGGAGGGGATGTCTTTCTCCTCTGTCTTAGTGGTTAATCATTACTTTTCCAACACACTTTCTCCTCTCAGTCCTCTTCCATTCGGCTGCTTCTGTTCTCTCATAATTCCTTCTTTCTTCTGTCTAGACTGTCCATACACAAAATCAAACTCAGTCTCTGACCCTACAAAGAAGATAATGAAAAAAAATTTTTTTAAAAAAGATGAAGATAACTAATATAGAATATTTTCTCAAGATAGGAGCTTGAACTATGTGGCTTTTTCTCTGCTACAAAACTATAGTTTTGAATGTCACAAGCTAAGTGTTTCTTTTGCTTCTCTCTGCCTATCTTTTGGAAAGCATCTTTCTTTTTTATCAGACAGACTGATTCTCTATGCTATGATAGCCAAAAGAGAAAGGCAGATCGATAATTTCAAATTATCCTTTTTATACCTGATATCTTTTAAAGTCAGTTCACCTAGTTCAGCAAACCAGTGCAGCTCATTTTTGGTTTAGCTGATGTGATCACTTGTTATTCATGGTCCTGATTGACAAGAGAGTAATGCTATCAATTTTCATGTTATTTGTATACTATTGGTTACCGCTCTGTATTCAAACAGGACTGATTAATGCATTTCTTCCTTATACATCGTAAAAGGAAACAAACCAAAGAGGAGGAATCTTTTCTTCAGATTATCTGGGACTGAAATTCCTCTCCTTTCATTTACCCTGTGGTGGTGCTAGGGACCGTGCTGCACCTGAGCGACTCCTCCCTAATGACCTCTCTGGTGTCTCCTTCCCTACAGGCATGTTCCAGTTTCCCAGTATAGAGAGAACAATGGCCAAAACTCATCCATCCTTGTCATCCAGGTATAACTTTCCCTTCCCTGACCATCCAGCTCCCCTGAAGCAATGATCTGTACCCACTAACCTTGCTTTCCCTCTTCCTTGAATCTATTTGTTTTTAACTCACTATTGATATAGGGGAACGAAATTCCCAACCGACTTACTGAATGTCCGGTCTGAGTTTGTGTTTTCTAAAATCGAAGAATGAATTTTAGGAGCAATGAAAGTTAAGAGCAGACATATTTATTGAAAGAAAGAAAGCTTCTGTCTGAGAAAGAGACAAAAGGGGTCCCAAGTGGGTTGTGAAAGATTCTGTCTTTTTAAGGGGTTTTTATAGAGTAAAACCATGAGGTGAGGAGGGTCTAAGGTGGAGAAAACTGGGAACTCGAAAGGTGGGTGGGCATAAGGTGGGATAGAACTATGGTCAACCAATCAGATTAATTGTTCAGGTAGAATTGACCAAATTAGGGACAAATGGAGAAGTCACATAGTAAGCAGGCATTCTTACTGAGCAGTGACTCTTCCTACAGGGGTTGGGAAGGTGACTCCTGGTTTCTCAAGGTAATCCATACCTAATCCCTAAAGTTTATATTTAGGATGTGGTTGCATTTGTTTTGCCTTCTGTTTTGAGATCTGGCCCAAAGCAAGAAGTGTGTGTCTCCTCTAAGATCACAAGACCTTTGGTCCTCTATGCTGGCTTCCTCGAGGGCCCAGCCCTGTCTGACTGCCTATAATATTTCTAACTAGCTCAGCTGCCTGTAATACTATGACTTATTTCTGCTCTCATGTCCCACTGAAACCAGGGTGGCACAAGTCATCAACAATGTTCTCATTGCCACACTGAGCAGATATGTTCCTGTGCTCATTTGCTGGATACGTTTGGCATTTCCCACCCCTACCCCCTTCTTAGATCCGGAGAATGTCTTGCTGTGGACTGCTTGATCCATTTTTTCTGATTTTCTTCCCACTTTTCCATGACCAGTTTAGAATCTTTTATTTGGTTGTTAGAAGCTAGGTTCTATCAGGGCTCAATTCTCATGAGTTCCTGTCCTCATTCTTCCTGCTATTCGGGACCATCTCAATCCTGCCCCTGCTTTGGTGACCACCTTTATATTGACTTTTCCCCAGTGGGCACCTAAAGGCTGCCCTCTCACACATGGTACCCATGTTTCCTCCAGCAGGTCTGCACCCGGATGTAGCAGCCACATCTAAAACATATTCAAAACATGCCATCTGCCGGGGATTTAGCTCAGTGGTGTAAGTGCCTGCCTTGCAAGTGTGCAGTCATGAGTTCAACCCCGGGTACAAAAAAAAAAAGCCATCTTCCTCTCAGCCCAGTTTCCATCCCTCTCCTCACCATGGCAGCATTCACAAAACAGAACCAGAGAATCTTTCTTGATTATCACTTTCCTTTCATCTTTTCCTGCCTAGTGAGGCTAAACCTTGCATCTGGCAGTATATAAAATCTACACAAAGGAGTGTGTGTGTGTGTGTGTGTGTGTGTGAGTGGATGAATGAACTGTAGGGATTCAGAACACCAGGGCTCTAACTTCAGACTAAAGCTTAACATCACTTTACTTGCTATCAAAATCGTCTTCCCAGTTGTTCACTCCTGTTTCATTAACGTGACAGAGTTCTCAGGGATGATTTTCAAAGCTTTGATGATCTGTGGTTCCAGCCTACTCCCATTTGGTACTTAGGTGATCACCAAGCCTTTTTATCCACTTAATCCCATCCTTCTTTCCCATGGCCTGTCTTTCCCAAGAAAAGAAGAGGCCCCTGTCATAAATTAGGACCTAAAACCATAGTTTAAATCACCTTGCCTAACACATTTTACTCTGATGAGAAGTGCTGAGTCTCTGCAGCCACTATGAGTCACACTGAGAGTTTGGGGGGCCGGGTAGAGGCAGGGGAGATGTGGGAGCTGCTGGAGGAAAGATAAACTCAGATCATTTCCTCCTTTCCCTGTTTTGCTGGGTCCTGTGAGGCTAAGTGCAGCACGCGGGAAAGCACCTTTCCTCTTGTTCCGCATGACTTCTGTTTTGAAACTAGCACCACCACTGCCTCCTGATCGTCCTAGTACTTTCTTTTCAAAACATTACAGGAATACAATATCGGTTGGAGTCCCTTCCTTGTGCAAACACCGAGCTAAGCAACGAATACTTTAACTCATTTAAATCCTAGGACCCTGGTGGGGAGTCTTGCAGGCCAGGAAACTAGGGCCAAGGGAGGTAAACAATCACCAAGGCCATCCAGGGTGGTCCTGCGCATCAACTCAAACCTAGGTCCATCTTATTCTATGCCCAAGTACGGGGCGGCCACACCAGCACTGATTCTGGCCCATCTGCGGTTATCGTTAGTAGACACACGGACTTAGAATAAACAGTGTCCCTAAACCTTGCCAGTAAGAGCCGAATGTGGGCCCAACTTGCAGAAACCAGGGACTCGGCTTTGGGCTTTTCCCATCACTTTTTTTGAGGGCACAGCCTCCTCTGATATAAAACGGGGACATCACGCAGACGCCTGCTAAGGAGTCTGTGCCTTTAACACAGAGGTTCTCCTCCAGCGGCGCACCGTCCCGGGGCGCTGCCGATCACCCGGAGGGACCGCGGGTAGCGTGCGGTCCGGCTCGCCGGGCGGCCCCTAGCGGCGGCTGCAGCCGCGGAGCCGGGGCGGACGCGGGCCCATCGCGCAAGCGCAGTCCTGGCCCCCGGCTCCTGCGGGGCGGAACCAGCGCCCCCCTCCCCGGGCGGCCGCGCTGCAGCCCCATGGGCTCCTCGGGTCGGGACGAGTCCCGTACGGGGTCCTTGTTAGGCAAGGGCGAGGCCTGAGGCCCCGGGAGAGTGTTCCGGACCCGAGCGCGGACGAAAGCGCTATCCTGACCCGGAGGCCGGGGCTGTGCCGGGGGAGCCCATTCCGCGCCGGCTCGGAAAGCCGGGAGGGTTCTCCTCCTACACAGGACATCGCTGACTGAAGTAGATACTTTTAAGGTCACCGAGGACCTTTATCCGGGCTGGGGGCGGGAGGTGTGGAGGCGGCACCCGGGCTTTCGGCTCCAAGCCTCTGCAGGGAGGCCGGCCCCGTGGGCGCTGCGGGCGGGCAGCCGGATCTACGCGGGCCTGGAGGACACGGGCTGGGCTGCGCACGGCCTGCACAGATGCGAGGCGGCCGGAGAGGGGTCGCCTGCGGTCTTTACCCCTGTCGTCTGGGATTCTTATTGGCCCTTCCACCTTGGAGTCCCTTTGAAGGACCTGGCCATTTTACACTCACGCCACCCGTGCGCGTGCAAACACACACACACACACACATTTAGAGAGGGGACAGGATGCTAATTAGAAGAGTGCCCTTAATGGTGAAAGTAAACAATATCACATTCTGAATCTGCACCTTGGACCGCTCAGGTCTTCCCTGCTGTGCCCTACGTGAAGCCCCAGGTCTGAGCCTGCGTCTTCCTGCCTATGCAGAGTTTGGGTATGCGGTGACCTGGAAACCGGAAAGACATTGAGACATTTCCTGAGCCCAGCCTGTGCCTTTCCAGGGACAGGGTTCTCCCTTTGTTGCCAAGAGTGTGCTGTGTCTTGTTACCCCTGAAAAGAAAGTCCTGGTTTTAAATAGACTTTCAGCTTCCTGGGTTGAATAAGGGCTGGGAAGGCAGAAGGTCCAGGAAAAGTGATTGCTTTGAGTTTTCACTTGATCTGGGCTGACTAGAACCTTTGCATGTGTTTTCTTCCCTCAGGATAAATGCAGAGCTGGACTCATCATGCCCTGGAGGGAGACGTGCTGGGAAAGGGGCTGTGAGCTGATTTGGGGGATCTTTGCTGCCATCAGTTCATTTCAAATCACTCAGTTCACTCTGAGTTCATTTCAACTTCATTTTCTTCCCAAATCCTAGGAAGTCTGAAAAAGGCACACTGAAAATATTTTTTAAAATGTTTTAAAAGGTATGAAATGAAATTACATGGACAATTGAAATGAGCTTACAGGAATTCACCATCTTAAAGATTTGCTTGGGTGACCTTTTAGCAAGTTGTTGAGAATTAAGGAAACACACACACATACACTCCACAAAACCCAAAACTTCCTCAAGAACGAAAGGTTACCTTGGAAATATCTTTATTTAATATGCCGTTTCTAAGACGCGCTAGATCAGATTAAGGACATAGGGTGAGTGTGGGAAGAGTGAGAAGTAGGAGATGTGAGGAGTTTTGAATGTGCCTCATCCATGACTAATGACTCCAACAATGAAGAGAAAATACTCATTGCCGTCTGCAAAAGGAAATCAGAATTCAAAGTTGTGCAGAAACATCCCTACCCCGGAAGCCACCACAGCCCCTGAAAGTCCAGCACAGCTGAGAACTTAAAGAAATTCACTTCCTTCAAAAGGCAGGTCAAGATGAACCTGTGTTACTAAGGAGAGTGTGCGATTCAGGGCCTCTTTCAGTCGTAGAAAGTCCTCCACACACTCCCACTATCTGTTTGTCAATGATTTCTAATCGCATTTAAAGGAAAACACACCAAATATGATTATTATTTTTTTCATGTATGTCTGTCTATTCCGTTTTGGTTTTTAACTTGCAGCAGAACTTCTGTGTCCAAATGGATGCGAGCTACAAGAACACTTTGTAAGCTATGCACATACATAGCCCCAATGGGGACAGTTTTATACTGGCCCTCTTCCACCCCGACAGGCAGTATATCTCAACCAGGGTGCCCCTCCCTAGTTCTCTTTATTGGCCTGTTACTCTATAGCAACTAAACTTAGTTCTGAATGTCAAAAACCTAGTTTGTGAAGGGATTAAGTCTTGCAAGTGATTAATGTCAATAATCTGTCTTTGCACATTTTCTGTGGAGATCACATTTATTTTTAAGATGCAGGATCTAAACCGTAGGAGTTTCTTTTCTATAAGATAGTAAAGGAAAAAGAGTTCCGGAAGTGGCAACTTAATTTGTGTCTAATTTCAGCAAAATAATTGCAGACTGCTTCCAGCTTGAATGAGCGGTGAGGTATGGCTCCCAGTAGTTACTTATTTTAGTAGAACCCCCTCAGGATGAACGCTAGCTATTTTCAGTTTCATGTGGGAAAACCAAGGGCGCTGCCAAGCTGTGGCAAGTTAGCGTCTTGCGTGAGCTGTCAACCAAGATACTTAGCTCCACTCAGATTCATTTCTAATTTGCTGTTGGCACGCAGCCTTTTTCTTTATTCAGTTTGGGGCCCTGATCACTTCCTTTCTTTGCAGACCTGCCATCCTACCTGTCTCTACCCCCACGGGCAGTGTTTGGCTGAATCCATCTCAGTAACAGTGTGAACGCCAGGTGGGCTGTATAAACTCTTTAGGAAGAGGTGTGAAAGGGGACACACTGTTCCTCAAGGCTCCTGGGGACCAGAGTGCACCCATCAACAAAAACAAACTAATATGCAGTGAAATTATATGTCTCTGTCTATAAATTACGAAGAATGGGGTAAAGCTGAGATGGGACCTTAAATAGCTCTTAGTACTTGTGATAGGCAGCCTCTAAAATAGCCCCCAGGAACCATGTCTAGTTTTCAGCTCTTGTGTGTCTTTCTCTCAAACATGGGCTGAATGGACCAGTGCTTAGATTTAAGCATGTCACGGGACATTACTTCCAAGATTGGGTTACAAGAGTCTTCTCTTTCTTCCTCCTTCTTGTTCGCCATGCTGTGAGCCATCCCGTGGGGAGGACCATGCGGCATGGAACTCGTGTCCGTGGCCAAAAGCATCATCATTGTCCTGGAAGGTGATTTCCACTCTGTAGAATCTTGAGTTGCCTCTTACTCTGGTTGACATCTTTACTACAGTCTATAAGAGCCTGAGCCAAAGGATTAAAGGCTATCTTTGAATCTGTGACCCATATGATACATGTTTGTTTTTAGTTTTCTCAGTTTTCGAGTCATCGGTCACATAGCAATGGAAAGTGAATGCAGCGCGGTCCTCAAAGCAGGTAATTGAGATCCTCTAGTGACCTCCACAAGAACTGTGTCTGTCATTTTCATCTGCTGCTATAGCACCTTCATTAGCCTAGGGGCTACATTTTGGTAACCCTTATGTTTAGTTGCCTTGGGATCTTTGTAGGTGTTGTCTCTTCTGTGTGATATTATCCACCTCCTCATTAAGCACAGACCAGTGCTCACTGCTCAACTCCTGGCTTTGAGGCACTGTCTGGAAACATCTTTCTCAGTCAGGCAGACCTCTTGTACCCTGCCTTGGGGTCTAGTTGTAGCACTTTGCCTCTGCCTATCCTGCAGCATATCACACTGTCTCAGTCCATCTTGTGTTATTATAACAAAATAGCAGAGGCTAGAAACTTTATAAAGGAACGAAGTTTATTTAGTTCAAAGTTCTGAGGATTTGAGAGTGTGGCACTAGTATCTGCTTAGCACTTGTGAAGGCCTCATGACAGATGGGGTCACAATGGAAAGAACATATGCAGACGATGGAGTGAGGTCACATGGTAAAACAGGAAGCAAGAGACCAGGGAGGGGCCAGTATTGGGTTTTTGTTGTTGTTGTTTATATAACAAGCCACTCGTAGGAGAACTAGTCCAATACTACCAGACCTGACTGACTCTTGAGAAACAGTGTTAATCTATTCATAAAAGTAGAGCCCTCATAACCTAATTACTCTCCTTTAGGCCCCACCTTTTAAAGGTGCCACCATCTCAGCACGACCATCCCGGGGATCAGGCCTCCAGAATATAAACCTCTTGGGAGCAAATCTCATCCAAGGCTTAGTAGTGGTCCTGGTTTCAGCACTGCTGGTGGGAGATGGCACTTGATTTTCCAAGCCCTGGTTCCTGGCACAGCAGAATGTTAAAACTCCATTCCTGTGCAGGCTCTGATCTCAGCCACTCAGCATATCAATTAAGGCCACAGGAGCTGAAAGGTTGACATTCTTGTAATCTGAGCTGACGTCATTTCAACCCAAGACCTTGGAGTCAGAATATACCAGGCATCACAGACATTCTTTCCCTTCATTTGTAGAGAAAGTTAGAGAGAAACCACGGAGCCATTCCCAGGCTCTCTGACCTGAAAGAAGGGAAGGCTGTTTGTGTCTCAGACGGTGATCTAGCTCATGGAGAGAGGGGCTTCTGTCAGGCAGGCTGTGGGATATATGTAAGCTTATCTTTTCCACCACCTGACGCCTGTCCAACCCTTTCCCCATTTCCCCTCCATTGCTCTTCTCCTAGTCCAAACTTACTTGTAACAGTTCCTACCTAGTTTAATGACATCCCTTTATGACCTTTTCCAGACTGTTCTCCACAGGGTGGCCAGAGTAATCTTGCTGAAGTGCACATCGTATCTCATCACCGTCTGCTTTGTGACTTCAGGGGCTCCCTGTGCATGGCCTGTCCTGTGTCCAGCCAGGTCAGGAATCTCATCCTCTTTGCTGTCTGCCCTTCAGTCACACCCACCATTTCTAATGGCCTTGAAAACACGCACCCCCATCCTGGGCCCAGTTAATCCTATTGTTCCTCCAGATTTCATTTCACTCATCATTTTCTCAGCAATTTCCCTGACTTCCTTTATTAAATCAAACCCTTTGTAATGCACACAGGGTCCCACAGGTTGTGATGTTTGGTTAACTTGTGTGGGTATATGGCTAAAATCATCTTGTCTATTTTGCAAAATCATCATCTCTATTTTCCGTGAGGAGAGGGACCAGGTCCATTTTTGCTGACACTGTATTCTTGGGTACCTAATATGACCTGGTATAAAGCAGGCATTCAATTAATATTTGTTGAATGACTGCATGAATTATGGGTGTCTATTGATGGTACATAAAGGAAAAACTGAGGAATGTAGGAAGAATGAGAATGAATGAAACCTCAGATAGGACACAGGAAGATAATTTGAAGCACACTGTCCTAAAGTAAGTGCTAGTGAGTTTCTTTAATCATCACATGTGAGGCATGAACAACATTTACATGTAACTCTCATGGCCTTAGGCTCCAGTAGTTTTGAGGTGCACACCAAGGACATCAGGTTAGTTCTCAGAATCCTTTGTTTGCTTTCCACCCCTCCCATCCCATCCATCCACAGCCCCTCCTGATACAGGGAAAAGAAACCCCCAACCTGCTACATGTCCTGTGTGAGTTTGCATTCTCTAAAATTAAAGGATGGATTTTAGGAACAACGGAGCAGAATTATTTACTGAGAGAGAGTAAGGTTCTGTCTGAGAGAGGGACAGAAGGGGTCCTGAATGGGTTGCCGAGGACCCAGTCTTTTCTAGGGACTTTATAGAGCAAAAACACAAGCTGAGGTGAGTCCAAGGTGGGAAAAATGGGAAATTGCAAGGTGGACATTAGGTGGGACAGAACTGTGGTCACCCAATTAAGATCACGGGCAAAACTGCTCAGGTGGGATTGATTAAATCTGGGTACAAATGGGGACACGAGTCACATAGGATGTGGGCATGAATACAGAACAGGGCCTTTTCCTGTAGTGGGTTGGGTTAGTGGCTCCTCTGGCTTCTTCAGGACGATGATACCTATTTAGAATATCAGTCCCTGATGTTTATCCTTAGGACATGGGTGCATTTGTTTCATCTTTTGTCTTGAGGCCTGGCCCACCGTGGAGGTGTCTGTCTCCCCCACAGTTGAGAGGCATCTGGCCTTCTGCACTGGCTCTTTCAAGGGCCCAGCCTGTAATAGTCTGACTGTCTGTAACAGTTCTATCTAACTTATGTGCCTGTTCCCTTCTCCCCCTGGGCGACTCAGGCCAGCTCCCCTCCAGGAAGGAGAAGAAGCAATGAGTGGAGACAGGTGGCTCCTGGGTCCCCTTCTCAGGTACCGTGGGTGGCACTGCTGCCATCTCCAGCACAACCCCGCAGTTGCCTCCCAAGCACCGCCTGCCCCTGCCCTTCCCTGACAGCCCATGTGCTGGCTGCCATGGCTGTGGCTGCCCGTCCTGGCTCGAGTTTGTTTCCTTGAAGTGTGGAAGATTTTTCAGTCTGGCTCAGTGACAAGGAGCCATCCTGATTTGTCTCTTCCCTCCCTTACGTGATCGCACCTTCCCATGACTGTCATCGCAGCAATTTTGTAGCAGGCAAATAATTTCCCCGTATTTGTTTTTTAAAAAATCTAAATCTAGGGCTACAGGGCCTGCCAGTTCATTTTCCATCCCAGTGTTGTCTCTGCTTGCGCCCCGGGTGTTTAATAGGAGATGACAACCATTCACTCAACAAACATGGGCTTCAGTGAGAGACGAGTAAGAACCCTGTGCCCCTAGGATGCCTGCCACCTTAAGGGACCCTCTGTAGGTGCCTTCACCTCTGGATCAGGTATTTAGCTGTCAGAGGAGGCCTGAGAATTCACTGTCCCTGTGCCAATGTTTGCAAAGAACCAGGAGTTTAGAATACTTTCATCTATTTTTCTTCCAGCTTTTCCTACAATGATGATAATGTCCTTATCCTCAGCTTTCAGAGTGCCAGTCTGTAACGTAGGTCACAGAGCCGGGGAGGGCTTCTGAGTCATTTGAGATAATTACCTTTTTTTCCCCCTAGGTCCTCCATATCTGTGAATCAGCAGTGCGGAAAATAGGGCTTCAAAAATTAAGGGAGGCTTGAAGTGAGCAAAGCAGAGCAGAGCATTGGCAAGAAGAGCCGAGTGCTGTCACAGTGGGGAAATCATGCTGATCGTCATCTGAGGGAGCTCGTGGGGAAGTCGGCCTCCTCTTAGCAACCTCCACAAGGCAGATACAGTCAGAACACTGTGACTTGGGCAGGAATGAAAATACCCGGTGACATCAGCGGCTCCCAGCACAGCCAAGGCATTCTAGAGGTGTGTGGTGTCAGGACGGCCTGTGCCGGCCTGGTTTATTTACCTGAGTCATTGAACAAAGCAGTTGCTGGCTGAGCCCTGTTGTGGCCAGACCTTGCAGCAAATCTCATGCCTCTTCCCCTGTGGCCTCCGCTTCTCCAGCCCAGCACTGATAACTCTTTAGGGACGTGGACTGTGTTCCAGGGGACTTAAAGGTGGACTCTCCCGTCGCCAGGCTGCGAGCTCCTCCAGGATGGAACTCCAGCCCGGATTCTTCTATGAGCTCAGGTTCCACAGCTAGTGGGTTTCTGATGAGCAAGGGACGAGCTGTGAAGACGCACTTGCGTCCGATAGCTCGTTCAATGGCACAGTACTACCTGATTCTTCACGGTTTTCAGAACTCAGGGAATAACCTGCACTTCCTGGGACAGGCATGTCCTCTGCCATGCAGCACGGGGGAAAGCGTTGCATGTTAGGGATCAGGGCAGTCACCCCGAGACCGGAGGCCCTGGGAAAACGACACTGACGTGGAGGTGTTCAGTCAGAACGATGTCCGGATGCCTCAGGACATAGAGTGTCTGAGAACAGTTTGGAGGAGGCAGGGCTCAGGGAGACATTGTAAACCCCCCGACTAAGACCCCGCGGGGACTCCCGCTCTTTCCCAGACTTTCCACTAGGGGGCAGGCAGAGGCAGGAGGAGACGCAGAGAAGCGCCAGCGCCCGCACCTCCGGCCTCCCATCCGACACACTGGGCTGTGTGTGCTGCTCAGACAGGGCCAAGACTCTGTCTCCTTCTCTGGCTTTCTCTCTTCCTGCTCTGTGTGGCTTCTGTGATTTTACACAGTCTGGCTTGTGACGTCAGACACCACACGACCATGGTAACCGAAGTATACAGCTTGGTGTGAATGTTCATAAACTGGAGACAAGCTCCCTCCTGTACTTAGTTTACTTATCAAGTGTGGTTCTGCTGTGTCTCCCACACGTATCTTCATTATCCCAAGCCATCAAGATGGGCCAGAATTTGGTGACTTTTCAAGATGAAAAGATAAATTGGGGAAACGCGCACTGGGCTTCTTGTTCATTCAGCGTTGAAAAGAACAACAAGGTTCCTGGGGGCAAGTTACTGTTCTCTCCTGTAATCTTGCTCTCCTTCGTGTACTAACACATAATGTCAAGGGAAAATTGTTTCCTTAATAATTCCCAAAGGCCTTAAAAAGTCACTTCCTCCCAAGAAATTCCAGGTGATGGAATTCTTCAATTGGCTTAATTTCTTTTATCCTCAGGAGTTGAAAACAGCACAACTGTGTTTCTATACAGTTATCCTCCTGTGCAAATCACCGGGCTCACAGAGTTGACCCTAAAATACGCTAGCCTGAGCCTAGTGGAACAAACATTTTACCAGACCAGGTCACAGAAATGAAGATTATTTATTTATTTATTTATTTATTGACAGAAATGAGAGTTGTTTTCTACAAAATCAGAGGGTTTGGAAGTTACAGTTCTCTTTCCTGTCAAGAATATTCACTTAGAAGCCTATCAGTGCTCGATAACATTAACAGAAAAGTTTACCTTAATGAAATGAAAGACTCCAATGAATTGCATCTTTAACTGGAATGAGAACAAACCAACCAAATTACATGAGCCAATCTGGAATATCCTAAAAGATTGTCCTAATAGTGATTTTCTAGGAGAATCAGAATTCTTATGCAAATCATTTCAGGCTGCAGACTTTTTTGAATGCTATCCCTGATTTCTTCACATCTAAGAAATATCTTTTCAAGACATAATGTAATCAAGTTATTTTAATGATTTGTAAAATGTTCTTCAGAATTACCTAAAAATGTGCAATTTTTATGATAACCTAGATTAGCTCACCTAAGACTGTTTGCTTTTCAGTTACAAACATAAACAGGCTTTGATATATCTGGGCACAGATGTTGCCAGAGTCTCTAGATTCCTTTGTTTAAAGGTATTCCATAAATGTGACAGCATGTGTAGAGAAGGCATCCGTCTGATTGGGCATTCAGGCTTACAAAGAAAGTAATTACAGGGCCGGAGACTAGGAGTCAGTCTTTCTTCATCTAAATTCCCTTTCACATATCAACATAGCTTGACCTTCAGTTTTAGATGCAAGGAAAGGACATCGATGTAATTTGAATAAGCCAGTTTTCCAAACACCCTGAGGAATCTGAAATCAGAGATGACAAGCTTGACAGACAAAAGCCTGAAGGGGTAAAAAATTTTTCAAGGCATCACAGCGCATCTGAAAACAGTGTCTTCCCTTCTTACAGAACTAAATTTTTTGTCTTCTTTCTAGGGAGCATTTGTTTACCAGGTTGCCGCTCAAATGCCAGCTTCTCCTCTCCCTTCCTGCCCTTCTGCTTTTGAGTCTTCCCACTGACATTTCCACCATGGTAGCCTCTGTGGCCAGCTAACATGACCTCCAACCTTCCTCGCCTTTCTCTGAGGGCAGGGGCCTCACTTCTGCCCCTGACAAAGCACTTTCAGTCAACTCTTGGATTTCTTCATGGCTGATTAAACTGTCTGTGTTTATTCAGGACCCTTCTCCTCTTTCTGCGTCCGGCTGCTGACCTTTCTGTTGCTTCATTGTCAGGGGAGAAAGCTTGCAGGGCAGCCCGTCCAATTGCTTGTTAGCAGTGCTGGGGAAGATTTCGTGTGGCAAATGTTGAGGCTGCTGAAATATTAGTGCATCTTTAGAGTGGATAGCTTTTTGTCTGGGTGGTTTTTAGAGTTGCTGAACTGGGGGAGGCCAGAGGCAAATGAAACAGAAAAATATAGATGGAGCATGCGTTTTAATGACTAGCATCTCTCCTGACCCTCACGGATGTCAATCATCTTGCATTAAGGTCCACATGGCGGAAGGCTCCGCACCGTGTGTGTGTGTGTGTGTGTGTGTGTGTGTGTGTGTATGTGTGTGTGTGAATGGGGACTGAACCCAGAACCTTCACACTGAGCTACATCCTTAGCCCTTTTTACTTTGTGACAAGGGCTTGCTTAACTGCCCAGGTGGGACTTGAACTGGCGATCCTGCTGTATTAGGTTGTTTTGTTTTGTTTTGCTGCTTGTAGACAAGCCTCATTTTGTAGTCAGGCTGGTGTGCATCTCCTTAGGTAGCCAGGACTGGCTTCAAACTTACAATCTTCCTGCCTCAGCCTCCCAAATGCCAACATTATAGGCATACTTCTTAATAAGAGCAGGTACAATTTCATGACTTAGAAATGAAAGAGGGGAGAAAACAAAGCACAGAGTTTTGTTGAGTAGCCAAAACACCATCCGGTGTGACCAACCCCTGCTGTAGCTCTGCTCTGGGTTCTGAGGTGAGCTCAGCACCCCCTCCCCCGGCAGCTCTGAGTTCCTATTCAAAGTCCGGTTCCAAGTTGTACTAGCATCACCCCTTTCTCTAAACACTGTGACATACCATTGCTGTACCTTCCAACTGGTGCTTCTGTATTCTGCTTCTTTGGGTGTGAATCTCAGTGCCCTGGCTTGGCTGTAAGTGCCTGGAGTGTGGGGAATGTGCCTTCTGTACTTTTCAATGCCTAGAAGTAAGGGGTGCATATTTTAGTGAATGTAACTGGATAAATGGAGGTGCAGGTGAACCTTCTCCCACACCTTATCTTACAGTCCTCTAGTGCCACACATTCCCCTGTGGTGACTTTACCCTCCCTCACCATTGCTCACAATCAGGGCTCCTGGTGTGCACAGTTGGTTTGGCCTTATTTTTTAGTTCAGTTATTGGTCTGTTGTACCTTCCTGCCTAGTGATTTCTACCTATTTTGCATGGTAAACTCCTAGGAGACTGAGGTTCCTTTTAACTCCCCTTGTCTGTCACTAGACAATGACACAGAGAGGAGCTAGACACTCAGTGGACTTCAGAAAATGATGTTCATTATCAGGGAACACCCCCTCGAGAAACATCCTTGCCCATTTTGCTTAGTTCTGTTGCAGGTGTGTTGCTGGGAACTCGCTGTCTGAAGCAAGGCTTCGCGGTAGCAGCCCTGGGATATTTGGGGTGTGAGGCTCCTGTCCCGGGGAGCTGCTGTGCGCACTGTGAGTGTGTTATAGCACTCCTCATCTCTACGCTCTGCTGCCAGTAACATTCTTCACTTGTGAGAGCTGAAAGCAGCTCTGGACACTGCCATTGGCCTTGGAAATGGGGGTAGGGACAGGCTTTCTGCGGCTTGGTCCCATCTTGTTCTAGGAATCCACCAACTTTCTGGAAGGTCTGAGGGGCGCATGATGGATGATCTGGTGGGAGAATCACCAGCAGGGCTGCCATTCCAGGGCCAGATGCCACTTGTGGGGCACCTTGGATTTGGGGTGCTACTCTTCCTCGCTCCTGATCTGGGAACAAGACTGTTTCCCTTTCCTTGGGATTAATAAACCTCTGGGAGCAATAATTTACCCAAACCAACCTCACAAGACACCAAGCTACAAACCAGACTGTTACAGCACTGCGTTGTCTCTAGAGCTGACCCCAGGCCTTGAAGCATGAAATGTGGCCCAGAGTATACGCAGGCCCCCAGGGCAGAGGGCTGCGGCTCTGGCCGGGCGCCTGGCCTTCTCTGTCTGTTTCAGCTGCCAAGCGATGACTCTGTGGCCTGGGGCGAGCACTGGGCTCCTGGTGGGAGAGAAGAGAGAGCTAAAGATGTGCACAACCTTCCGAAATCTGTCACAGTCTCTGCTTCCATGAAGTGCCCGAGTCCTGAGGCAGAGGGCAAGCTGTCTCTCCAGGGTGAATATCTTCCATTCTCAAAATGATGTGTGGAGGAAGTTGGAGGACTGGGGGCACTGTAAGGGGAAGAGGCAAAAACAGGAGGGGAGGATAACCTCATGAAATATTGAGTCCTGGTTGTAGGAAATTTGGTGAAGTCGCCTTGCTTCAGAGGAAAGAGATGGAAACAGTCACTTCTGGTCTGTGGAAGTCGCTGTATGGCTGAAGAGGGCTGAGTCTCTGGTTGTTGGGATCCCTTCACCCCACCCTCCTTCCTTCTTCCTTTGTCATCACACTCTTTCTTCAAGCATCTGGTCACCTGAGTTTGTTAACTCTGTGCCTTGCATGGATGACCTTCCATGTCAGTGCTTACTTAGCATAGTTTCTGGAACCCAGTCGCCCCTTGGGCATCTCCAGGATACAGCTGCAGTTTCATGCTGCCTCTGAGCAAAAACCACAGGTCAGCTATTCCCCCAGTTCCTCCTTGGACTCTCCCTGTCTTTGGAGATGTCTTTTCCTGGATTGCAACTAAAGCTGATAAGATGTTTCTGCAAACTGGATGGTAACTGTCTTTGGAAACTTCGTATTTCTCCTAACAGAGATGCAAGAAAAAGGAATAGAAAGAAAAGAATATTGTGGTTTCCCTTGTGAAAGGGAAAGTCGTCTTCTCCTGCAAGTCAAGGAGCCGAGTGCTGCCTTTTAATCCCTGCTCATCTTTTGGGTCTTGGACAGAGAACACTGTTGAATGTTCGAGATGGGGAAATCCATCAGCTCAAGCTGTTTCGGTGTCATGAATCAAGTGGGGCAGTCAGCTAACCATGCTGAGAGTCCCTTTTTGCCACTCGAATCATTCTCATTCTAACACTGGGTGTCTGTCAGGGGTCTTTTGTCACTTTTGAAATGTTATTACTTAGGGAATAAATGAACACTCAGCCATGCTCAGTGCTGCTGGTAAGTTCTATTGCTTGCCACACATTTACTATAACAGGAAAAAATATGAATCTGATCAGTGTTAGGAAGCCCATTACTACCACAGCCATCATCTTTGTCCCCAGACACCACAGGACCTGCACTTCAAAAGCACGTTCTTCAAAAGCCATTGTGTTGGAGAAACAGGGCGAACTGTGCTTGTCTGATGCTGATTTCTTTTTTTAAAGGCGAGGAAAACAACAGCCATAAAAAAGCAGTGCAGTTCCAGCAGGGCTCTCTGCAAGCGCTGTTACCGACCTGCCCTGTTGCCTGCTTTGGTCAGAGATGTTCTAGATTTTCTCTTTGTATTTAGTGCGTGTGGCTTTCTGTTCAGCTCCATGCTCTGACTGGTGTCCCCGGTTCTCAGTGTTTTTCCCCTGGTGGCCCATCCTCCGAGGACATGAAGAGATGAGGGGCAGGGACTTGGCGATGAGGCACTGAACCTTGAGACTGAGTGTGGAGCAGCTTTCTGGGTCACTAATTTTACTCACAGGCTTTTGGGAAATGTTATCTTTTGTATTAGTGATGTAATCTTGAAATTGAGTGTTCAAATGCAGTTAACGTACATCTTAAAGATAGTGTTCAATGCTTCAGAAATATTTTATGCTGACAGCAGGTGCCATAGGTGATCCCCTCAGGCTCCTGAAGTGAGTGGAGTCATGCACTGAACTGTGTTCCCTCAAAACAGGTGGAAATTTCCAGTACTTGAGAATGTGAACTTTCTTGGAAGTAGGGCTGTTGTGTCACTGCCGGCGTAGGGCCTTACGTTAGTGATTGTGGAAGCTGAAACCATGGCAGTAGCATGAATTTAGAGGGAAGGTTTATTCTGGAAAATAAACAGAGTTGATTGTCCCATAGACAGCCCCAGGGAGAGACAGAGAAGTTGGCTATGCCACAGACGGAGAGGAGATGGCTCCTCCGTAGATGAAGAAGCATCCAACACAGGACACATTTTTCCTTTATGGGATCCCAACAGAATGGCACCAGTTATTTATGAATTTTTCCGAAAGGGGCAGGAGCCTCTGGACAGGATGGAGTTTAGTTATTGCACAGGTATGTGCTTGCACTCGGTCCAAAATGTGCTTATAAAGGTGCGGGTCTCCCTCTGGGTGGAGATATCACCAGGCAAATGCATGCTAGTGAAAGCAGAATGAAGGGCTTAGGGTCAGTGTCCAGTCAGGCCTGTCGCCATCTTTGTTCGCACCGGCTTCATCCAGTTTGCCTGCACATCCCGTCTTCTCTCTCGAGGATTGCGAGGGCTGGCTTGCTTAACTGGCAACCTGATTTTCTCTCCCCCTCTTATTGCCCCAGAGTTGCAGCTGCCTGTTTGTTCTTTCTCAGGCTGTTATTGTAAAGCTCTCCCTTTCCTTCTTGTCTCAGTAGCAGATATGATTAGTTAAGTTTAGATAAGGCTTTTGTGGAGTAGGTTGGGTCCCTAATCTAATAAGACCGCACGCGTGAGCAATCCTTATACATAAGGGGAAATTGCGGGGAAATTGCGACACAGATGTGTACACAGGCACAACCCCAGGTGAGGACACCAGCAGAGATCAGGTGAAGGTCCTAGCCTGCCAAAGACTGCCAGCAAACCACTGGAGGTGAGTACAGAGGCCTGGAACACACCCTTCCTCACAGTCCTCAGAAGGTACTAACTCTGCCAGTACCTTGATTTTGAACTTTTGCCCTCCAGAAATAAATTTCTGTTGATTTAAACTACAAAAAACTATAAATGGTCATTTTAAAAAAATCTTTTTGAGACAGGGTGTCACTATGCAATTCAGGCTGGCCTTGAGCTCACTGTGTATCCCATGTTGGCCCGGGACTCACAGTGATCCTCCTGCCTCAGCCTTCTGAGTGCTGGGATTTCAGGCATGCGCCACCATGCCTGGCCATTCCTGTTCTCTTGTTGGTGCTGTTTCCTTGAGTTTGAGAAGCACTGGACTTTACTGCAGAAACAACAAATTATAGAGCCTGAGAGATTCAAAAATCACCTTAGTTATGAGTGTGAGTGTCCCACTGAGATGACGAATGAGGGGCTGCATATAGTAACCCCAAGAAGGGGACTGGCAACCTGCTGGGTCCTCAGTGGATACTGCTATTCTTTCTTCTTTCCTTTCTGAACATTTTGTCCTCAGTCACACTGTGAGCTGGTGCTAGGCTGGGTGTCAAATCCAGGCCACCTGACTCCCACCTGCTCTGTGATCCCCTTAGTGTTGTCTATTGGTGCTCTCCACTAGAACAAGTCCATGCACGGCGTCTCTCCAAGCAAGAAGATAAAGCAGGTGAGCCCCAGGCCCACGCCCCTTTATACCACTTAGTGAAAGTACCTGATTTTGTCAGTTTCTAAAGCCTTCTTTACAAAAAAAGTGACTTTACTTCGTTCTTATTTTTCCATATTTTTGGCATATAATTGTTAGCATGAGGTAATTACTATCTTTCAAAAAGTGATATTATTTTTAAAAGTGTTTGGGGATGTTTCTTACAGGGAGAAAGGGCTTGGGCTTTTTAAGAAAGAATCAGAGTCATAGAGCTGGTGGGGCACACAACTGAGTCCATGGCAATGAGGCATCGATAAACAAGAGATTCCAGCAACCGAGTTGCTGGTGACTAATTCCAGATGTAAAGTAGCTGGAGTTATGTATTTATAGAACAAAACCATGGGGGAGACACTGGTTTGCAGATTTCGGAATGTTGTCTCAGTTATGATTCAGTATCAAAAAAAGATCAAGGGCTATAATCCAGCCTACACAGATCTTGCTTATCCAGGGAAAGCCAGACACTGTCTGGCAGAATAGCTGACTTGACATTTGGTAGATTGGTCAGTGTTTCCTGTGGCTCTCTATTCCCCACTCATGGACTGGGTGCTACCCCAGGACAGACGTGCCAACCTACCCACTGGTGTCAGTTTCCCACTAGGAGGTCTAGAGTTTCCATAGCAACTTCCTGGAAAAAAAATCAGCGATGGCCAATGCCGAGATCTTGCTTTTGTTTTACCCTCAGCTGTGTCTGCTTGCCCAGAGGTTGGATGTTGTCTGGGCAGAGGGCGTTTCTTTTTTGTGAAATGAGCACAGGGTCTTCCTGAGGGTTATATTAGGTAATGACATGTGAACATCTCACAAGAATCAAATGGTAGCTCTGAACAGCCCAGATCACTGCAAGCATCAAAGAGTCTGAGAATATTCTGTAGCGCAGACCCTGGGGATGGATGGTCACAGCTGGCCAGCAGAACACCTCAGAGGATCAGACCTAGGAAGAAGGTGCCCCCTGGTACCACGGTTTCTGATAGCAAGGACACAGGGCCCAAGGACTGGCCCTAGAGCGGTAACAGATAAGGAGCACTAACACAGATGCCCCTTGTCCTTGGTGAATCACCTAGGTCACTTGGAGTGTTAGAGGGTTAGAGACCTCCTTGTTTTAAAGGCTGCACATAGCCCAGTCAAGGTGTGAGAGAACTGGCTTCCTAGAAGATATGGGCATTAATAGCTGATTCCTTTGCCCCAAATGCAAATGCACAGCCACCTTCTGCACAGAGCCCGTGGCCAGGGGCTTGAAAACCTACGGGGTGGCCGGGGCGCTCCTTTGAGATGGGAGAGAGGGAGCTGCAGGCACTACTGTGACCCCGAGTGGTCTTGCCTCTAAGCACATCCCCACGATTCCCTGTAAGCAGTGCCCAAACATGTCATGTTTTTCTGCCAGATAGAAATTCTGCCCAAGCCAGTTTTATAGGAAGTTGCTTTTCTTCTGAGCAGAAGCGGGCCATTCCTGGTTAAGCACACTATGAGTAAATGATTACTGGCTGCTGTAAAAGGATCTCGTAAAGCATTTAAGTCATCCCACATAAAGGACCTGGCTTGTACACAGCTGTCTTTTTAGTTCATCTGTTGCAGGTAAAAGGCTGCCAAAGTCACTTAATGGTGGCAGCGGTGAGACTGGCTTTAGAAAATAGGGCAGCCAGGGATTTGGGAGCTCCGCAGTTTGTTTCTTCCTCTATCTCATGGCCTGACACAGCAGCTGTCTGAGTCACATACCATGTGGACGTGTGTTAAGGAAACAGTCCGTATTCGCCTGCTGTCATAAATTGGTGTGTTTCCGAGGGAGCAAACACATTTCTTTCCCCTGAGTATACTCTGCCCCGGACTGGGGCACATGATGTAGCAATGAGGTACCTTGAAGTATTGACGTGAAAAGGGTACATTTGACAGGAAATGCCGCCAGGTCAGCTAGGTTCAAGCGGTAAACAAGACAGAGATCCTAAGCCAGGGATAGGAAAGGGGGATTCCCTGGAAGCCCTGATTCAAGGAATTAGAGGTCACTGTCAGGATCCCAGGGAAGACCCCCCCGCCTGCCCCCCCATCCAGGGGAGGTGGTTTGTGGAATACTGGAAGATAGATTAACTAATGGCCAACTTTTAACTGAGCACTGAATCAGCGTGGTTCTGGTTGTTGCATCTGGGGGGAAGACGGTGTGTTGTTGATTGTCCCGAGAAGCTTGTCATGCTGCTTTTCCTGAAACGAACTCAGCTGTTCTCATCAACAGAGGAGGACAGATCCTCACTGTCGCTGAGGATGGCTGTGGTTCTCTTTGGGGAAATTCTGGTCCTTACTCTGAATGTTGCTTCCTGGCTCCAGTGCAGATACCTCAGCCTGCTGCCCAGATTCTTCATCCTGTTGGTGCAGACTTTCTAGCTTCTGCCACTGGCGTTTGGGCCTTCCCAGTGCAGGTCCTTGGTACAGACTTGCATGTGACATTGTCCTGGGCTCTACATCTTTAGCTTGACTCATGGAGGACATTGCCATATGCTGTAGGTCTTTAGCTGGACTTGTGCCGGACATTGCTGTGGGATTCAGGCTCTCAGCTGGATTCTTTGGATCTCTTCTGCATTTGACTCTTTGGGGGAATGTTATAAAATAACCCTATAAATTATATGTCATGTATTAAATCTACTGCCTTGCCAACCTTGAACTACAACAACCCTATTGCTCTTAAGGCTTATATTTCACCCCCAGCCCCAACATCCCCCCCTTGATTTTTGGGTAATCATATAGAACAAATAGATCTTCTGTCATTCAGAAATCTGAAGAACTGCATCCTTCTCAAGTTCATGAAATTTAAAATTCTTGTCACTTAATGTAGGCTTCCTTTGTGTCTGAAATGTGTGGAAATCTGCTTATATCATTGTGGAATGAGGAACGACAAAGCTGGGCCAAACTAACCTGCATCTGAGCACTTCTGTCTCTGTGCTTTTGAGGTCATTCCAAGTGTACACACTGAAACTGAATTTTTCTAAAAACAAGTGGTGTTTCACAAAAGACTACTGTTGTCTGAACTGGCTACAGGATCTCATTTAGTTCTGGCTTCGGGAGTAATTTTATAATTTACTTTTTAGATAAAAACTGTCTTTTCCATTAAATATTGCATAAAAATGGCAAGATTGTCTACTGAAGAGCAACATTACATAGCCTATAGAGCACGATCTAAAATGGAAATATGTGGCCCATTACTTCGAAAAAGTAAACCCAACAGAAAACAGAAAGTTGGCTTCGTCCTCCCTTGGAATGCACCATGTGGTCTAGGGCAAGATGCCCAGGACAGTCTTTCAGTTTTCCAGCCAGGCAGAGTCTCCACCTTGGCTGAATCCTCTTCCCAAGTCTTCAGAGATTCCCCTCCCGCTCTGCCTGACTGAAGTTTCCTCCTCCATGAAGTCCCCATAGCTCAAGTACTGTGTCCTCCTGAAGACTTCTTGCAGCCCTCCCCCTCCAGGGCAGCTGGAGATTCTGCGTCCCTTCAGTCCCCAGCCCACTGTGCACACACCATCCTGCCTCACGTTACAGTCTGTTGGTCCACACGTGTCTGTCCCCAGTGCAGCAATTAAGCTTCTGAAAGGCAGCCACACTACCTGTCATCATTCTCCCATGGGCCCTCACACAAACTGCACATTCAGCATATTTTTATAAAGTTGAAGTGAACTGGGGAAAGGTGAGAAGTTCCCAGCTCAGATTTGTACACCAATCCTGCAGATTGCTTGGTATTCAGCAGGCAAGCGGGAATGACTTCTGTGACGCAGTCCGTGTTTCTCAGCCTTGGCACCTCTGGCATTGGTTGGCTGGGAAGGCTCTCTTTTCCCCTTTAGGATGTTCAGCAGCATCCTTGGTCCCTCTCCTGTAGATGCCAGTGGCATTCCCTCCTCCCCAGACATTGGCAGAATCTCCAGACATTGCTAATGTCCGCTGGGGACAGATGTGTTGATGTAGGTGATTCTGGAAGGAATCTGAGAAGAAGTACTGAACACTCTGGCCAATGACATTTCTACATTGTCTCTCCTTACTCTGACCATCATCATTATTTGAATGCAGCAGCATAAAGCAGTAATCATTGCTACTTCTGGCCAAACTATCACAGTGCCTGTTGTCCAAACATTGGAATTTTGAAAAGAGTGAGAAAAGGGAACTGGGTAAGGCCTGACGCTCCTTAAATACAAATATTTTTATTTGGGAGGTTATGGTGTTGAGGACAGTGCTAGCAAGTGTTGGGGTTCATGCCAGGAAGACCACAAAGGCAAAAAGTAACGGCGCAGTCAAAATGAGAGACGTGTTTGTTTTAGAAGGTCTTGAGGAAACAGCACTACCTAAAATCCACACGTAAACTCGGGAAGATGCACATCATTTTGGCACATGACTCCCATTGGTGTGCAGGAAAGCAACCCCCAAGTACCAATACCCCAGCCTCTATCAGCAGTCCACTGGAGGTAGAGCTGTGATGAAGCATCTTTGTTCAAACATAGCAAATAGCATTTGAAAAAACCACCACCCTTGCTTCCCTTTGAAGTGATCACATTCTGTCATGTTGGGGAGCTGAGGCCAAGTGACGCCCGAGTGGCCACATAGATTCATAGTACAGGGCCTGGGGGAGCCGCGATTGTTCTGCTTCCTCACTGAGGCAGTGAGAGACTGATTTTCGAGGCAGTGACTAAGGTGTTACACATTAGTGACTACGCAGGGATTTCCACGACACACATCACGCACTGACGGTGGAAACTCGGGCTGTTATGTAAGGCATTGGCTCGAGGCCCTTCGGTGCCTCCTTCTCATGCTGCCATTGCCTGCCAGCATGGCGAGGCCTTTGGATGCGTGTGGACGGCCGGGAAAGGACCCATGGTTTGGTGTAGAACACCTAGGGCCACCATGTGAGGCGCACGTGGCAGCTGCGTGACAAGAAGGCCTGCGGGCAGTGGCAGTAGCCCCACCTGCTGTGCACATGCTGACTTACTGTCAGCTCCACTCGGTTTTGGGCAGAGGGTCGTTGACAGGAAAAGCAAAGATTTTCAGCAAGAAGCAGGTGGCTGACACCACGCTCAGCCCTCTGGCGTCAGCAGAGAACTTGCTGAAACCTTGGCAGGGCGTGGGGTTGGGCTTATGAGACGCTCTTTCGTCAGTTGCCAAGTGTCATAACAAGGGCAAAAATGGGAAGGAGCACAGTTCCTGCTCTGATGCACAGGGACGGTTGGGAGAGGTGCTTCTCACGTTACTTTGCATTTCTAAGGGGAAATCCAGAAAATGGTATCAAAAGTAGAACCTGGCAAGGAGCCACACCGGTCTGCAATTCAGAACAGCCTAGAAGAGCCTCCCTTGCCATGCACCTGAGGATAGAACCCAGGGCCTCTGCAGTGAGATGTACCCTCGGATCTTCTTTTATTTTTTAACTTTGAGACAAGGTCATGCTAAGTCACTAAACTGCCCAGGCTGGCTTCAAACATGAGATTCTCCTGCCTCATTCTTCCAGAATTCTGGAATTACAGGTTCACGCCATCATGCATGGCTTGCAGTTACTCTTTTCCCTTTCTTTCTTCTTTTCTTTCTTCTTTCTTTCTTTCTTTCTTTCTTTCTTTCTTTCTTTCTTTCTTCTTTTCTTTCTTTCTTTCTTTCTTTCTTTCATTTCTTCTTTCTTTCTTTCTTCTTTCTTCTTTCTTTCTTTTTCTTTCTTCTTTCTTTCTTTCTTTCCTTCTTTCTTTCCTTCTTTCTCTTTCTTTCTTTCTTTCTTTCTTTCTCTTTCTTCTTTCTTCTTGTAGTCACTCTTAAAAAGTTCGGAACCATTGGTTTTGGTAGCATGTGAAGATGATGCATAATTGTGAACACGGTCATGTGTAATTGTTTTTTGTTTTGTTTTGTTTTGGTTTGGTTTTTGGTACCGGGGATAGAACTCATGACCTTTTGCTTACCAGACAGGCTAATGCCACTGAGCTAAATGCCTGGCCCGATCCTCTGTAATTGTAAGCCATGATCAGCAAGTGTTTTTCAGGAGAAAGGACACAGAGAAGCATGTGCTGTGTCTAGGAGTCATGAAGGAGCACACAGAGAGAGAGAGAGAGAAACAAGACACAATCTCCTGGGGCATAGGACAGACTTAGGGCACAGAACTAAATCAGATCTGAAGAGAAAAGAAACGGTGAGGACAGACAACCCAGGTGGACAGTCAGAAGAATTTAAATACAGAGAAGGAAATGGCCTTGTGGCCGCAGTGGGGAGCGCTGGGCTCAGAGCACGGTGTGGGCAGCAGGTGTGGGGAAAGACAGAGGAGGGCACCGAGGGGGAGAGCTGCCATGGTGCCTGTGGATGTGCCCCGAAGTCAGAGCCCCTCCCACTGTCAGGGACAAAGGGTCACACAGGAAGTGGCTGTGCTCAAGAGCTGGCTCCCGGGATGACAGCCCATCCTAGAGGTCACTTGATGGGCATCAGGCTTCCAGCCTTTACCCTGGGATGGAGGAATGACCTGAGAATGCCTGTGGGATATGCGAGCCTCCCCAGGCCAGGCCCTGTCTGCTGGGAGTAACCCTAGCGATTCACACGCTCCAGGAAGGAGCCTCCTCACGTCTAGACCTCATTCTTACTGTGATACTCACAGCAGCTTCTTCCCAGTTAGCAAAGTCCCTCTGGTCAGGCCTCATGGGATCACTCCTAGCACTCAGTCCAAAGCAGGCCAGACAAAAGCATTGAACGTGAGGAAGTAAAATAAAACATGATTGGATATTTCAGAAAAACAGAAAAAAGCATCACAGTGTTCATCGTGGGAAAAACTGGAACTTTGTTAAAGTCCTTACATTCAGGCACAGTATGGGGGGGGTCACTGTGACTGTCTCGCGTGGAGGGCCCTGTGGCTCCACCGACGAGGCTGTGCCTCACCAATCAGCAAAGTCCTTGAGCGAGAGGAGGGCTTGTGGCTGGGCGCGGCCCCACAGATTTAAAGATCCTGAAGATTTTTCCTACAATGTACTCCTGATGAACGACTGACCCTAGATGCCAGGGCAAACCTACTCTTTCTTCCCTTGGGCCCAACATCCACTTCCCTGGGGACTGACTACCTACAGCCATGATCATTCAAAGGGAAAATCTTAAGTCTGATCTCTTGCACCCTAAGATGATCAGAGAAACAAGAAGAATTGAGACCAGATTACCCAGCCTCTTTCCAAAAACAGCGGCATCTGTATTCCCTGCCCCGCCTCCTATTCTTAAGGGCACCTTTGCCCACATGACACCCTCCTTCCGAGGAACACCTGCCCTGGACCTGTAACTTTTCAGGTACCCTAAATTCCTTTAGGGTTGCATTGCTTTGTTTTTGTCCCTAAAATGTATCCCCCTTTTGCCTGAGCACTTCCAGGATGCCCGAGGAGGGACTCGGTCTCTTCTTCCTAATCCCAGGAACCAGAGATTTCCATATACCAGCAGGAATAGTCACTTCTCATCTACGCGGACAAACATGAGGCCATTGGCCCTGAAGATGCCTTCATCCACCTGAGTAGTGAGCCCAGCCAGGCGGGCGGGAAACACAGGCTGGGAGGGGTCATCCCAGGGGAGGGGTTTTGGTGATTAATTACCTTGTCTTGATCTGTTTTCGGTATCCCTTCAGAAAAGCTACTGATGCTCTCTTTGGATTTCCTTGTCTCATTGGCTCATAAGGTGGCGGGGACTCCGCCCAGCAGAAGGAGCCCTCTATCCAGACTCCTCCCACTTGCTCCCCACTTGCTTTCATCAGAACCCAGAGAGGAGATGGAAAAGAAGGGAAGACACAGAGAGGTTAAACTCAGCTCAAATTAAATTAAGACTACTTATTTATTTTAATTATTCTTAGGAACTTTGCTAGGGAGGCTCGTATATTATGGCTTGTACTTAGAATTTCTTATTTGTGCCTCATCAAAGCCCAACAGTTCCTTTCCTCACTTTCACATAATTCTACTTTGAGGTGTGGGGCGGGAGATGGAGAGGCAGGAGTTGAAGTTTATAAGTGAACCGGAATCTGAAACTGGCAGAGATTAAATCTTGGTGGGCCTCTTCAGCCAGGTCACACGGTATGCAGAACCCTTTTTGGTTTTGCTGTCCGTGCCCTGTTTACCTCTGGGAATCCCTTCTCCTGCCTGTGGGAAGCTCCTAGGCAATGTACTGCTTTCCCTTGACCGAAGTCAGGTAGGTGAACTATAAACAGTGTATCAGAGCCTCCTCCCCAGGAATCTGAAAACTGAACAAATGTTTCAAAAGATTGAAACCAACTGGAGCTCAGTCCTCCTCCAAGCTGAGGTGACAGGTGACCCCGCTGAGGGGGTGTTTGGTCTAAAATCCTTGGCTGTATGTGGCTTCCCACCCACGGGATTTTCTTAGTTTCTGCACTTTCTGTTCTGAGCCTGGTATGAGATAAGCAGTAAGATCGACTGTGTTTCCAGTAAATTCTCTTTTAAGATTAGCTAAGATCACTTTCTGTTGCTTGCCACTCAGCCAGCACTGACACCTAGGATAAATTTGTTCTGAGAATCCCTTTGTTCACACCTAAGTTTCAGAATGTTGCCCCCAAATTGTAGTAGATGTAAATGATGTATTTTCATTTATTCTGACTCTACTGTGATCATTTCCAAGAATTCGTTCTTTTAGTGGCTAAGGCCATTCTGGCTGCTAGTTGATTGCAGTTAGTATCCTGTCTGCCGGCTTCAATTCAGAGTGGACCAAACCTCTCCCACCTAGCTGGGGCCAGGCTTGCTTCCCTCCTGGTCTGCCAGATCCCGCTCAGGTACACAAGAGAGGAAACCACGCCAGGGCAGCATTTTTAAAAGTCAATTTGGAAAAGTACAATCAAGAGTTTCTAAAGTGTTCTTTGTTTTTTTTATCTAGTAGAAATTCACCTAGTTTAAAAACTTATCGAAAGTAAATAGAGAAACATGAAGATGTGTAAGTATACTTGTTGCAATATTATTTTGTAATAGCAAAAACTCAAAAACAGTTTCTAGCAGCAGGGAAATGCTTACATAAACAATGGTAATATGTGACACATTTTCAAAATCTTGATTTTATAGAATACTTATTGCTGTGGGGAAAAATTCTCAAAAAAAATTTTTTTTTTTTGAGACAGGGTCTCACTATGCAGTTCAAGTTGGCCTTACACTCACTTTGTAGCCCAGGCTGCCCTCGAACTTACAGCGATCCTCCTGCTTCAGTCTCCTGAGTGTGGGATTACAAACATGCACCACTATGCCTGGCTCTCACAAAATCTTATGTACCAAGAGGAAACAAACAAATAAACAAAGTAACCAACAAAAGTATTGCATAATCTTAGTTTTCCTTTTCTTTCAAATTGAGAAGGCCTGTGCTGATATTTTAGCATTAATAAAGTCTTAATAGTGATCAATGGTAGCTTAGCAAACTAATTCTTTGAAGGTAGAAATTATATTTTGTTTAAGGTTTGAGTTTTAATTCACTGCTCAGACTCACAGCTTGTGTCTTGAAATAATGCATGAGCTTCCTCACTATTTTTTGATAACTATATTTTAAATAGTGAGTGTATATTTCAAATAAAATAAGAAAAACATTTATCTCTTAAAATTAAAAAAAATTATTGCAGTAAAGGCACATTACCATTAATCCTCTCAAAATATTCTCTTTCTGTTGAGAGACATTCCATCATTCTTGCCTCTTTAGAAAACATATTTTAGGCAATAACGTGTCAGTATATATTTATTGAGATCCTACTGGTGCTTTGAGAGCCTATGGCAGCCAGTATTTGATTACTTTTTACAGAGAAATGTGGAGAATGTGTCCCCCCCTTTAAAACGGGCCAGCTCCCCGCTTTGCAAAAACTTCACTAATCTTTTCTGCTCTTCCCACAATCCCAAGCCTAAAATGCAAATCAGTCATTCCTGTCCCCAAAGTCCTCTTTGTACTTTATATCAGAGTAGTTGCTTGCTCCTCCTGTCTTCTTCCGTAAGGTACATTCCCTCAGGGAACAACCCTGAGCCACTTTCCTTCCCAGGGCACTGGCTCACCGACTCTCACTGCTTGTCCCACTGCTCCTCTTGCCATATTAGTACAAAGTATAAAGCGAAGGAAATGGACAGAGAAGCCATATTTGGTCTGGGTGCCAGGCTGTCCCGGAATCCCACCTGTCCCTGTGATTCTGGACTGCAGCTGAAGCATCCCAGGGGCCTTAGTTTGCTAAAAGCTGCTGTAACAAAATGCCACAGATTACTTGTTGGAAACCACGGAAGTTGTCACAGGCTACCAAGACCAAGGTCTCTGTGAGGCCCCCTTCCTTGGTTTGCTGATGACCACTTCCTTGCCGTGTCCTCTCTGTGCATGCACATCTGGTCTGTCCTCTTTTCATAAGGATACCAGCGCTGTCGGATTAGGGTCCTACCCTTTGATATCATTTAACTCGACTTTTTTAAAGGCTTTCATTCTAAATAAAAATCGTATTGGGAGATAGGCTCCAGTATGTGCATTTTGGAGGGACGCATTGCAGTCCATAACAAGGGACACGGGATCCCTAGCTGTTTGTACTCCACAGATATAAATGTTGGTGAAAATAAACAACTAGCACTGACCCAGATCCTATCTGTAAACATAGGGTTGGGCTTAAGTTCCAGATTTATGGTGTTCTTGCCCTCCTATCCCTTTAAATAATGACCTGCTTAGGTGTCTGAAGTCTGTGACAACTCAATCCTTTTTGCAGCCAATGACAAGATTTCACCACATGTAGGTTTTGTTTGTTTTAAGTTTTGGCGCCTACGGAAACCTCAGCCAAACCTTCTGTATCATTGTCAGCTCACAAACAGTGGTGATTGCAAAGTGATGCCTGACGTGTCCCTGTGTCCGGGAGGGCACCATCAATCGCCTGCCATTATTTACAGGGCTGAATAAAGAAGCTGTTACCAGGGCTGGAAAGGAAGGTGTCACAGGCTACCAGAAGATGGTTTAACAACACGTAGAAAACAAGGTGATAGAGACTACACTTAAAATTGTTCTCAAATTGATTCATAGCAATTTTCTTTTCTTTCTTTTTTTTTTTTGGTCAGTTTTGTCTTGTTTTTGTTTTATTCTAAAAATATGGGAGGAGGAAGAGGGGGAAAAGAGAAAGAAAGGGAAGCACACACACACACACACAGAGAGAGAGAGAGAGAGAGAGAGAGAGAGAGAGAGAGAGAGAGATTTAAAACTGTTTTATGTCCATATCTGTAAGCTACAGTTGCTGAATAAGGCATGGAACAAATATTCAAGGTCACATATTTGCCCTCTGTGACTCAAATGAAAGTGCGCCTATCTCACAATTTTTGCCCCTTGTTTTTAGCTGGTCTTTGTCACACTATCTCACTGTCAAGCCAGACCTCTCCCTGCTCGTCCTACCCTGCAGTGTTGACCACTTAAGGAAAAAGAAATGTTTCTTGCTCTGATTCATGTTATCACTGATGCACGCTCCACACGAATCAATCAGGCTCTCATTTCTATATCATGTAGCACATTTACACAGTCACCACCCTGCCTGTATGAAGTGTCCTGGTGCTAAAAGTTCCTTATGTGGGAATCATTTCTGAAACACATTTTCTCTGCCAGTTGCAACCGGTAAGAATTTTGTTCTGATCTATAAGAAGGCTTTATCTATGCTCAACACCATAAAGACCTCAAGATTTTTTATCTGTCTTGAATTGTCCAAAGGTGGAGAGATTCAATTTGCTAAGGGTCCTTGTTTTTGACACAAAGACAAATATCCTCTCCCGTGTTATCCTCAACAAAGCTGTGATTCATTTTAAAAACCTCTTAGGATCATGGATTCGCCAGATAGAGAAAATGAACCTTAGCTTGGCTTTCTTCATTAATTTTACTATGTTCTTTCTTTGCTGCTTCACTTCAGAAAAGAGGTATAATTACTATCTTTATGAGTCACATTCATATCCTAGCACCTGCTAGAAAATTAAAAAATATTTTCCCATGTCACATAACAGAGCAAGGCTTATTGTTTTCAAGACATTGCTGGTGTTCACTCATTTTCCAAAATGATTCGGAGGCTTTAAAAGCCATAGTGATAATGAAAAACAATGACTAAAGACATTTCCAAATGTCAGTACATAAAGATAGTAACATGAACTTGATAAACTCATATTTTCATTCCTTTTAAATTGCTCATAGATTAATAATGAAGAATCTGTTTCTCCCTAGCACGACAAAGCAGCGGATATCAGCTGTTTAGAGCTGTTTTCTTAAATATATGCCAGATAGTCACCTAGGCATTGTGAGTAGAATTTATTCTAAGTATCTATTTAACTAAGAAGGAGACTTAATATTTTGAATATATTATTGACCTAAAGCTCAAAGCACAAAGAATAATTGTAAGTGAAACTCATGTCATGACATAATAATTGTCCAGTTTAAAAAGGGGCGGGATGTGGCTAAAAAAAAAAGGTCTTTAATTTCTTGTAAAGTAATTTAACTGCCGGATAGAGAAATAAAGATCAAAATGCTATTATTCTACAGATGACGAGTGTGTTTGATCTTTGCGTGCAACAAAACTGTAAGAGCATCAGCTCTGCACAATTTTCTGTCCCTGACTAAGAAATTTGAAATTTACGTGGTGTGAGCAATACATGCTGCATGGTCACAGAGAGGGAGATAGCAAGGAGAATTAAACCCACCTAGCCCAAGCCATGGCCCATTTCCAGGCAGCTGGCACTCACTGAAGGGGAAGAGGAAACAGGGAAGAGGAAACACAAGCCCTTGGCCAATGGCCATAGTATGTGAAGTCTCACTTGAGATTTATAGTAAGAAATCTCACTTAGGATTATGTTTCAGGTTCTCTTGTACTTGAGAAATCAAAACAGGAGAATTTTTAATGTTAGTGCTCTCCAAATGTTTGCACAGTCAACTGGGTAGATCCAAGTCTTCTCTGAAAAAGTAGATTCTCAGCTGGTATCACCTACAGAAAAATTTCAAAGGAATTGGAACAAGTACACACGTAACACACTCCCCACTCCAAAGGTGCCCAGGCAAAGAAAGAAAGTACCACTGGTGAGAAACAACAGCAACAGGCCAGAAAACCAGAGGGCTTAAGAGATCCAATTTTGTTATATTTATTTATTTATTTATTTAGTTAGTTAGTTAGTTATTTTGGTTCTAGGGATTAAACATGTGTTTACATGGTAACTGTGTTCTCTGCCTCTGGGCTGCAAGTGTAGCTTTGTTTGTTTGTTTCTTTCTTTCAGTAATGGGGTCTGCATCACCAACTCCTTCCAAATTTTATTTTGAGACAGGGTCTGGTTGGGTTCAAACAAATGACCTTTCTGATGGGATTACAGGCATGCTTTACCACTCCTACCTTGGTTTTTTTTCTTTTTTTTTTAGGCAAGAGCTAGGACATTACTTAGAAATAAGTCAAAAAGTACAGGGGCTAAAGATTGATATATAAATAATATTTAAAAAAAAAAACAACATGAAGCTAAAATATTTCACTTCTATAGGATGCTAAACAGTTCCCTGTAGGGTCCTTCTAGGAATCTAAGATCTTTTCCAGAGGTCTTCCCCTACACATGCTACTTTGTTTGATTCTGTTAAATTTTTTTTTTAAAAAGCTGGCTCCCTAGTTTCTAAGTTTGCTCTGTTGTTCTTTCTCTCCCTTGAATACTCATTCTGAAATGAGGCTACATCGCAGCCCTGGAAGCCAAGGCGACATGCACAACCCCATTCCAGTCCTCATTGTCTCTGCCTTTCCACTTGAGGCACGCTTTGCCCCTTTTTAACCCCTGCTGAGCAGTTGTGCTACTTGGCTAAGTGGCTCGCCCTCTTTATGTCTCAGTTTTCTCGTATGTGCAGGAAGCTGCTGAGCGTACCATGCTCGTGGGCCGTGGCGAGGGTGAAACGGCACGTGATTAAGCCTTGAGCAGTGGGTACTGCCATGGTAACTCGTGCACACCGGCTGTTACATCACAGTTATTACTGCACGGCTGCTGCTGTGGTACAGCTGTACCCTTGGGACCTCTCTGCTCACGCCACCGGGGCTTTTGATGTGCGGTACCACAGAGTTCTGCTCCCTTCCCACGCCTACCACGCAACTTCCTCTCCAGCCATTTTAAGGGGCTGCCAGCTCAGACCGTGCCCAGCAAAGTGGCCTTGGTGCCTGGAGGAGTAGCACCATGTGGCCCAGCAGATGGGGTCCAGATTCTTCTTGTTACTTTGTTGCTCTTGTGCGAGGAGGGGTCAGCCCCTTTCTCGTTCACTGGTGCCAGGTGCTGCGCCATCACCCTGGGAATACAGGAATTATCTTTACACGGAGGACAAAGACTGAGGGTGTGACTCACTGCCTGTAACGATGGCACTTTCTCTGTCAAGGGTTCCAGGACTTTTCTCTTTGTGCCATTTTGGTAATGAAGGAAAATTCCTCAGTGACCTGTGGAGAAACCCTGACCTTGAGTTCGCTAAAGAGGTATAATGGTACCATTTTTATACACATTTGGGTAAGTTGGGTGATTTGAGGCCAAATTATCTCCTTAGGCGTGCTAAGACTAAACTCCAGGAAACCAAGGAAAACGGCTAAGACAATATCCTTTCCTTACAGGAAAATGCAAAACATTTATTAGAAGACCTGCACACCCCAAACCCTAGTAGTCTATATATATTTTTAAAAAGGTTCATATTATGCTTTTAATGGTATATGGTACCATTTTTAATTGTATATGGTATACTGTTCTCTTCATTGAATGTTTACCTGCTTTCACCCCAATTAGCCAAAAGAGTTACAGATAATAATACAATGGAAAAATTAGTAGAAATTTGTATTCAGAGTGCAGTCATGATCATACACTCAGCGAGGGCTTGTGCGCCGGGAAACAGATGGACTTGCGTTCCCTGTGTATCTCCAGCACAGCACCCACTTCTACTTCTCAAGAGGGATGGGGGAAGTTGGAAGAACCTTGGGTAGCCAAGGACTGTGAATGATTAAGTGTGCCTATGATACTAGCATGGAAACACTTAGAATATAGTAGCTAGATGAGGAATAATATAGACTCTACATACCATGTATGCTACGAAAATGCATCGTGATCAATGTATCATTAAATTACTGATGGCGTCACAAACATTTTCAAAGGACCTCAGTAGTACAATAATCTGACACTTGTATGACTATAGCTGAATCATTAATAACTTCAAAACATGAAGAAGTTCCTTTTTCCATCAAAGTAGGACGTCTTTTCCCTTAATGTACTATGTCCAGGGCGTGAATGGTAAAAACAAATACAATCTCGTTTTACTGGTCAATTAGTTATATAAATACTGAAAATTTGATGTAAGCAACTATGTTGCTTACAAAGAATTTCAGCCTTCCTGACCCCAGATTCAATCTGTATGGCTCTTTACTACCTCTCTTACTGCTACCAGGGATTGAATTGGGAAGCTTCCTTCCTGGGACTTGTAGGTTGGCCTTTTCCTGATTGGCCATGGGGGAGTCTCTGGTTAAGAGCGCTGAAGGGGTCCCAGACACAGTCCCCCAAAACCAGAGCACAGCATTGATGCCGCACTCACAGGTTTCCCCTTCTGTTCCCTAAGGCTCAAGGCCAGATGAGCCTTGGGGTATGAGGTGGCTCTTTCTGTCCTCTCCTTGACACTCTGAACTCCCTGCCGCTGGCCAGTTGGGAAGCGGAGCAATCCTGTAACTTGGATTGAGATCAGGGGTCCTGTACCTGAAGCGCTTTGCTAGATTTTTCTCAGGTCTAATTCTCTGGAACAAGCAGGAGCCTGAACCTTCTGATTAAGTAGTCTTTTTTTTTTTTTTTTTTTTTTTTTTT